>JAUTBS010299577.1:0-26868 GCA_032361285.1 Aequorea victoria
TAGTTGATGGGAATGGGGTGTGATGATGAGAAAATGGGTTTTATAAAGGCTTTAATTTTCTTTGGGTAGTTTTCTCCCATAATTTAATTATTCTATGTATTCTTATCTTCTTCAGGTATATTTATGTGTATAATTATCTCCCAAAATTAATTTATTAGGATAGAATAAGAATTAGAGGCTTAATTTTGGTTGCTTCCCATATAAGTAAACCATCACATCTTTTTTTTATCTTATTTTTCATTTTTCCATAATTCTTAATAATGTCACATCACACCACCCATGGGGCTGCCATCCAAGGGCATATTTTTCCTTTAATAAATTTTTTATTTTTATTATTTTCATAATTTAGATAATTATGTGGGGCCCTTTTTAATCTTTGATTAAAAATTAGTCTTTTTATGGAATTTTTCAAAACTAGTTTATGGAATGGGCTTTAATTTAATTATTTGGGTTCTAGAATTAAAATTAGGTCCATTGATTTAATTTATGAGTCCATGGACTTGAGTTTCCATGTTGGACCTTAACCCAAAATCTCATGTTTGGATGGTGATCTAGGAGACCAAACATTGTTCTTCTAACTTAACTTTAAATTAGTTAGATTCTAAGTTCACAACTTTATTTACTCAATCATTTTTAGTGTTGAACTTTTAATTAACACTATTAGGATTTATGAGAATTTAAATTATAGGTTTTGAACATTTCGTAAACTGATTAGAGTAAAATTACGCCTAGGTTAAGTTGTACGAAAACATGGGTCTTTACAGGTTCACAGGTTATAGTCAGTTTCGAGATGAAATGACTAATGAATTGAATTTTTCCAAGAAATCCTCTAACTACTTTCTCCATTCTCGGGGGAGGCATTTCCAGAATTAACTTGATCTTGGAGGAATCCACCTCTATCCCTCTTTGGGTAATGATGAATCCCAACATCTTGCCTGCTGTAACTGCAAAAACACACTTTTGCGAGTTTAACCTCATACAATACTTCTGAATTCTCTCGAAGAATTTCTCTAAGGCCGGGGTATGTCCTTCACGGTCTTTGGATTTGACGATCATATCATCGACATATACTTCCACTTCTTTGTGTAACATGCCGTGAAGTAATGCCGTTACAGCACGTTGATACGTGGCTCCTGCATTTTTCAAACCGAATGGTATAACCCTATAACAATATGTCCCCCACGATGTGGTGAACGTAGTCTTTTTCTTTATCTTCGGGTGCCATGAGAATCTGATTATATATTGAGAGTTCGTTCATTAATGATAGCAGTGCATGTCCGACGGTATTATCCACGAGGACGTCTATGTGTGACAGAGGGAAATTGTCTTTGGGACTTGCCTTGTTAAGATCTCGAAAGTCAATGCAAACTCATACCCGACCATCTTTCTTTTGCACATGGATAATATTAGCAACCCACTGGGGGTACTCTGTCACCTGAAAAAAGCCGGTGTTTACTTGTTTAGTAATTTCCTCCTTGATTTTGAGGGCCCAATTAGGTCTCACACGTCTCAGCTATTGTTTTATAGGTTTGGCATTGGGGTAGAGGGGTATTTTGTGCTAAACGATATCTGGGTCAATTTCGGGCATTTCTGCGTATGACCACAAGAAGACATCTTTAAATTCCTTTAATAGTTCGATTAATGGCTCACGTTCTTCATTTGATAAAGCAGAACCAATCTGGACCATTTGTGGATCGTTTTTAGTACCTAGATTTATTGAAAAAGTTTCATCAATTAAAGGTTTAGTGTGCATTTCTTCTTTTCTTTTAATTAAAAGTTTTAGTTTTGGGGGAACAACCCCATCAAAATCATCGGAGTCAGTAATCAAACATTCATAAGGAAGTGCAATAAGGTAACCAGAAGAGTTCTCCACATTATTATTATTATCGTCGAAGGTTATAGATTTTGATATGTATTTGGTTGTAATAGAAGACCTAGACATCCCAACAGGTGGATGTCCGGCAGACTCACCACTGGACTCTAAATTTGTAGATGTTGACAAGTCTGACTTGGACTTTGACTCACTATCTATATTATACACAACATTATATTCGTAGGTCTAATATTTTGTTATAACGTTACCCTCGCTTATTATTAAATTGGAACAGTCGACTAGATCGTCGCTGTCCAGCATGGCAATCTCTTCCGTGGCTTCGTCCGTATGTATAGGAGCTGCTCCCTTAAAGAGCGACCCCAACGTGAATTCCTCCAGGTCTTTCGCCAAGTTTTTTTTTGCGTGCCTTCTTTGCTACGCCTTCATCTTCTGCCTTATCCTCTGCCTCATCCTCCTCGGGCTCGCTGTCAGTCAGCTGATGTTTAAAGAATATCTCCAGCCCATGTGTCTTCTGCCCAGACCCCTCATCGATCTATGGTTCCAAAAATCCACAGAACGAAAAAGTTTTAGCTTCCTTCACATACTACCCATTTGGAGGCCCATAGGCTGGCAATGGAGCCAGATATTCTGTATTGGTTTTCTTAGCCCATGCCCTCCTCTGTGCTTCCATCCTTTCTTTAGCCAAGTCCTGTGTCGTGGGCTTGTATCCCAGACTGAAGGTATATTGGTTTCCCTGAACACAGACTGATTTAGTTTTACCTTGTTGACTTTTTCCAAGCCCTAGGCTTGGGGAGTACGACATTTTGCCAATCATCATTACCGCCTGAGGTTTCAC
This sequence comes from Aequorea victoria, assembly GCA_032361285.1. Taxonomy (NCBI): domain Eukaryota; kingdom Metazoa; phylum Cnidaria; class Hydrozoa; order Leptothecata; family Aequoreidae; genus Aequorea; species Aequorea victoria. Next base: position 2,670 of record JAUTBS010299577.1, read on the forward strand.
GTATAGCTGCTGTTTCATCAAATTCAAAACCGCTCAGGGGGAGATCTTCCTCCCCGTGTTGTATTTCAAGCAAAGGGGTGCCATCAGCGGTAGTAGCTTGGATGCTTAATTTACCAAATATAGTTAGAACAACTCCATCCCTTATCATTTTGACCTTCTGATGGAGGGTGGATGGAACTGCTTGTACATTAGGCTCATGTAACCATGGCTGGCCTAACAACTGGTTGAAGGAGGTCGGCACATCCAGAACATGAAACTAAATCTCACTGTCGGTGGGTCTTCTGGTAACAGCGAACTTGATTACACCCAGCACATTTCTATAGGTGTTGTCATATGCTCGTACTCCTTGAGTGGTGGGAGTAAAATCTTGCTCTCTTAACCTGAGGCAGTGCACTGTTCTGAGTAAGAAGACATTCAATGTTGACCTGTTATCGACTAAAGCCATATGTGCCCATTCTCCTAGGCACTTAGCTATTATATGGAGGGGCTTGTTGTGAAAATATCCTTTGGCGGGCAGATCTTTATCGGAGAAAGTAATGACATTTTTAGCTTGGTAGGAGCAACCATTCCCACCAATTGTTCAGGACTGGTATCAATGGAGATACCAACTTTTCTTAAGGCCCTCAGCACGGCTTGCCTATGTTTGTGGGATGCCATCAGTAGCCCCTAAATACTTAGGTTAGCCTGGATCTTTTTGAGCTGCTTCAGTACAGCATCATCTTCCTCTTTGGCTTCTGCTGCAGGTTGACTAGCTTCACCTCTATCTAGGTAGGTAGGTTTAAAGTGTATTCCACTCCTGGTCAAGTGCTCGATCTCTTGTTTGGGGTTTCACAGACTATCCCAGTGATCTGTGGCAGGGTTTACTTCAGAAAAGTCCAGCCCTTCTAATCCCCACAGATCATTTCCTACCACTTTCTCGATTTCTGTGTCAGTTGCTAGGTGGTCTGTGATGGGTTTAGACTTTTTCTCTAGGGGTGTGCTTTGTTCCTTTTCTGCCTCTTGGCGGTAGATTTCTTCCATCGCCCATAGTTCTTCATCTTTCCAGCTATCATCGGGCCCTGAGTAGTCCCAAAGGTCATCATCAAGAACAAAAAGGTCTTCTCCTTCTTCTGATGGGAAATTTGGGTCGTCTTTTTATTTATCTTTACTCCTGATCCTATTCTCGGTGGTGTTGATATCAGTGGGCCCAATTCTTGCCACATTGTCGACTCCTTTGCTGGCTCTTTCTTCCTTTTCTTTACTTCCCGACATACCTGAACTTCAGTTTTTCTCAGCCTTTGTTTGAATCTTGCTGTCAGACGCATTCTTGGGTTCCGATCCTAAATCCTTTTTGGTTCCCACTGCTGTTATTGCCTTTGTCCCTGTCTTTGTTTCCTCCTCTATTTCTATTTCTGGTTCTAGTTTTATTTTTGCTATTTCTGCTTTCTCTATTTTTGCTTCCTCTATTTCTGCTCTTGCTTCTGTCCCAGTTTCTGGTTCTACCTCTATCCCGGATCCTATTCCTGATCCTATATTTCCTGAGTTCCCCTCCGATTCCTCTTCTGATTTGCTTATATCTGTTTTCTCTACATCATCATCTAGTAGGGTGCCAGAGGTAGAAAGGTTATCATCATCGGGGTCATTGCACTCCTCGCTTCTGTCAAACTCGTCATCTGTGCATACCTCCTCTAATTCGTCTGACAACATCCATCCATCAATGCCAACGTCTATGTTAGGGTCATAGAAGGTGAACTTCACGTGTACCTCATTGTTTGCTGCCATGTTATCCCATTCCTCAATCATTTCCTTTGAGTCCTTGACTTATTCCATGTCATTCTCTTTGACATACAGAGTTCCTTCTGCATCTAAGGAGTATAGAAAGTCCCTTCTGGGAGAGGTGGACTTGGTCTGAAGGTCCCTTCTGGGCAGATATAGATGCTGGGATCATAGCGGGGTGAGACTGTGTGGATATTGTTTATGTTTTGAGGGGGTGAGTTTATATGATTCGATAGTGGATTAGTGGTAACATGAGGTTTAGCCACCGTTGGGGGCAGGATCACCTTGCTATCAATCAAATCTTGGATCTTGTGCCGAAGCTTCATACAGTACTAAATGGGATGCCCAAGCATTTGATGGTATTCACAGTATGCTCTAGGGTTGAAACTAACAGGAGGTGGATTTGGAATAGGTGTTAGCGTGATGGGACTTAAGTGCCCTTTCTCCAACAGCCTTGGAAATAGCACAGAGAGCGAAACACTCAGTTCGTTGAATACTCTCCAGACTAGTAGGAATGTAGATGGTGGCCTGAACGGCCTTGGCTGAGGATTAAATGACTGGGAGTTGAATTGGTGGGGATTATATGGCTGAGGGTTAAGAAGGTTTACTTCCGCTGCCCTCAGCACGTTATTTTTAGGCGAGTTCGGGATAGCCTGGTTGGACGGGTAGCTATTCGGACCCTGGTAGTTCTGCCTTTGATAGTTCAGGCTCTGATAAGGTTTCGGGCTCTCTGCTGACTTGTGCTTGCATCGGTCTTGACTTCCGTTCTGACCTATGTTCTCTCAATTTTTCCCAACTGGAGGGCATCCTTAATCTGGATTCCCGCATCAAACAGTTGCTCAAAAGTCATAAGCAGCTGAGTGATGAGGTACTTTCAAAACTGGGGTTGTAAGTTCTTTACAACCGTCTAGACCTGCTCTTTCTCTGTAGGCCGGTTGGTCATCTTGGCTGTTTTACCCCTCCAGCGGGTCAAAAAGTCAACAAAAGCTTTTCGGAGATTCTGTTTAGTGGTTTCCAGCTCCATTATGGTTACATCCAGCTGGATGTTGTAATTATACTGCCCGACGAATGCAGTAGCAATATCTTCCCAAGTTCTGGTGGCTTCCAAAGTTAGAAACCAACGTTGAGCGGCCCCTAAGAGGGACCGATGGAAGAGTTGCAATTTCAGATGATCGACGATACCCATGGGAGATAGGGTATTGACATACATCCGTAGGTGAATCCTAGGATCTCCGGTACTGTCAAATTTTTCCATGTCTGGCATCTTAAATTTATGGGGCAACTTGGCGTTAGGAAACAGGCAGGGTCCTTCTACGTCAATCATGTATTCATTCACTCCTCTGGCTTTCCTCGACACCTTTTCCAACCTATCTATCTTTTCAAACAGTAAGGCTTCCCAGGCCAAGGCCGGGTCTATCACAGGAGTTCGAGTAGTAGTAGTAGCAACTGGTCAAACGACATTAGTAGTTGGCTGAACATCACCAACGATAACAACATCATGCCTATTTCCTAGGAGATCTGTGTCGTACTGTTCATTCTCCAAGAGCTGGTTGTTGACTACCTCGTCCCGTAGATTTCTCGGAACCTGATTCAATTGTAGGGCCTGGATTTCTACTTGACATTGAACCTGGGACTGGGTATGTCCTTAAAGCGTGAGGGTCATGCCTTCTAGGGCTCGCTGTATTTTCAACAGAGTTCGGATCAATGCAGCATTCGCATCGCCATCTCCTGCCATTGTGTTTTCCGGATTGGTGTTTGATTTTTTGAGTCTTTTGCTTGGTAACCGAATCCAGGTGGGCGTAGCGTCAGAGCTTGAAGAAGCAATAATACCCTGATTAGAAGAAGAGATAGGAACGAATCAGCTCGTAAGACATTATAGCTTTAGACGATCCTACGAGAAGAACGAAATAGAACAATAATGCTGAAAAGTGAGGCATGATCCAGGTAACCAAGACCCGACAAAGGAGCGCATAGGAACCCCAAAAAAGAACAAAAAAGGTTGCAAGTCACGATACCCGGCTTAAAATAGAATAAAATAATTGTGGAGCCTCGGCTTGACAGCTCGACGATAAAAGAACTCAATATTTCTTCGAAAAATCCTGAGTGAGAGAAACAAAGGGTGAGGGTGATAGAACCCGGCTTCAAAACAAAAAGGACATAGAGATATTAGATCTCTACACCTAAAAAGGGGTTACGGGAAAAACCTGGCTTAGATGAGGGTCAAAATTGCCTCGACGCCTCGGGATTTACAAAAATCACGGATATGGTACGAAGGAGGTGCAGGTAAAACACAACTTTCCATTGAGACTCTGAATCTCAAACGGCAGACATAAAAAAGGGTTTGCGAGCCGAAGCTTGGCTTTCCCTTCTGAGACCGGAGTCTCAAATGGCAGACTAAAAAAACGTTTGCGAGTCGGAGCTTGGCTTTCCATCTGAGACTCCAAATCTCAAACGGTAGACGAAAATAAAGGGTTTGCGAGCCGGAGCTCGGCTTTTCGTCTGAGACCAGAGTTTCAAACGATAGACTAAAAAAAGGGGTTTGCGATCCGGAGCTTGACTTTTTGTCTGAGATCGGAGTCTCAAACGGCAGACTAAAATAAGACTTGCGAGTTGAAGCTCAACTTTTCGTCTGAAATCGGAGTCTCAAACGAAAAACTAAAATAAGGGGTTTGGGAGCAAGAGCTCGGCTTTCCGTCTAAGACTGGAGTCGCAAACGACAGAATAAAATAAGAGGTTTATGAGCCGGAGCTCAACTTTCCATCTGAGATTGGAGTCTTAAATGACAGACTAAAATAAGATTTAAGTTCCATCTGAGATTGGAGTCTCAAATGATAGACTAAAATAAGATTTACGAGCCAGAGCTCAGTTTTCCGTTTGAGATCGGAGTCTCAATCGGCATACTAAAAAAGGGGTTTGCGAGCCGGAGCTTGGCTTTTCGCCTAAGACCAGAGTCTCAAATGACAGACTAAAATCCGAGGGTGCGGGATGATACCGACTTTCCCTCTCTATTGAGTCCCAGAAGGCTGAGTCTTTACGGACAAAAAAAACGAAAAATACGAGCACAGGACGATACCGGCCTATCCGTCGAGGCGTATCTTTACGGCCAAAGAAAAAAAAGGTTTTACGAGAGGAGCCCAGCTTTCTGCTTGAGACCTTGAATCTCAAAATAGCAGACAAAAATCCGAGGCTGTGGGACGATACTGACTTTCCCTCTCCGTCGAGTCCCAGAAGGTTGAGTCTCTACGGGCGAAGAAAAAATAAAAAATAAAAAATACAGGCATAGGACGATACCGGCCTATCCATCGAGACGCATCTCTACGGCCAAAGAAAAAAAAGTTTATGGGAGGAGCCCAACTTTCCGCTTGCGATCCTGAATCTCAAATGAAAGACGAAAAGGTCTAAGGGTGCGGGACGATACCGACTTGCCCTCTCCGTCGAGTCTCAAAAGGTTGAGTCTCTACGGGAAAAGAAAGAAAAATATGGGCACGGGACGATATTGGCCTATCCATCGAGACGTATCTCTAAGAACAAAAAAAAGGTTTGCGGGAGGAGCCCAGCTTCCATCGAGACTTATCTCTTTACGGATAAAACAAAAGAAAGGTTGCGGGAAGCCCTGACTTCCGTCGAAACTCTGAATCGCCACGGATAGAAAAAAATAGAATGTTTCGGAATAGTAACCAAAGAGAAAAAGACTTTTAGCCAAGCGGCTAGAAGGGTGCAGGCTTGGTAGCGCGGCTTTCCATCGAGACTTATCTCTCTACGGCTATGGAAACAAAAGAAAGGTTGTGGGACGAACTCGGTTTCTGTTCAGACTCTGAATCTCCATGCTTAGAAAGAAAAGGGAAGGGGAGATGAAGTGCGACCTTTTCAGACGAGGATGAACTCGTGCGACAAGGGAGGTCGTGTTGCAGGATGATACCGACTTAAGCTGACGAGCCGGAGCTCGAACGGCGAAGGATGCGGGACAAAGCTGACTTATACTGTGACATAACTGACTCGATAAAAGGGGGAATGCGGTGAAAAGGACCGACTTACAAAATAAGGGAATGCAGTGACAAAGACCGACTTACACAGTAAAGGAGATGTGGTGACAAATACCGACTTACACTATCTATTTTTTTCGCCCTAAGAAGACGAAAAATGGAGGACTATCATCGAAAAACATCGAGCCGTCGCTTGATGACGAAGGAACTCAGAACTCATGGAATTTCAGGTGAACTGAACACAAAAAGGAAAGGCGCAGGACCTAACGACTAAGAGACTCGGGATGACCAACGGAGGATCCTAGAAAGAAAGAGGTATGGGTTGGTGACAACTCGACTCTTACGAAAGAGAAAAGGTTAAGCTAACAGGCCAACGGCCATGAAAATTCAGGACAACCCCTGAGGGGTCCCAGAATAAAAAGAACAAGGCACGAGTTGAATAAGACCCGGTCCTAGATGCAAAAGAGTGAAGTCGGGTCCGAAACCTAATGACTCGAAGGTTCGAGACATCCTCGGGAGGTCTCGAAAGGGAAATGAGGCAAAAGGGTCTATGAAACCCAGCCTCAAAGAAAACAACGAAAGGGGTTAGGCAAACAGCCTAACGGCATCAAGCCACGAGATAACCAACGGAGGGTCTCGGGAAAGAGAAAATGAGACTCAGGTGATGAAACCCGACGCAAAAAAGAAAATAACGAAAGCTAGGCAATGCCCGAACAGCGTCGAACCCAAGATAACCCACGGTGTGTCCTGAAAGAGAAAAAGCAAGACTCGGGTGATGAAACCCGGCTCAAAAGAAACGACAAAGGGGTTAGGTAGCGGCCTAACGGCGTCAAAATTAGAAAAACCAACGGAGGGTCCCGGGAAAGAGAAAGATGAGACTCGGGTGAAGAAACCAAACTCAAAAGAAGCGACAGAGGTTAGGCAATGGTTTAACGACATCAAAATTGGGAAAACCCACGGACGGTCCTGAGAAAGAGAAAGATCAGACTCGGGTGATGAAACCCAGCTCAAAAGAAGCGACAGAGGTTAGGCAACGGCCTAAAGGCATCAAGACGAGGAAAACCCACGGAGGGTCCAGGGAGATAGAAAGCGAGACTCAGGCGATGAAACTCGGCTTAATAAAAACAACAGAGGTTAGGCAACGGCCTAACGACATCAAAACTGAAAAAACCCAATGAGGGTCCTGGGAGAGAGAAAGCGAGACTCGGGTGATGAAACCCGACTCATAAGAAAGAAAAGAAAGAAAAGAGCTACTCTAATCACTCAAAAACAAACATAAAATAAAAACACATAACCTATAAGGATATTTATCCTAAAGAGAAAGTTCTACGCTTAACTAAATGCATATGAAAAGGCTTGGTAGTCCAGTAACTAGGTATCTTCTGAATAGGAATCAATAATATACCTCCCCGACCAAGTAGTACCTGGCCAGGTCAAACAGTACGCAGTGACCCTTTTTGCCTGTATCCAAAGTGGCATACGGCCAGAAGGCTTGCTTACTTCCCCCACATAGCTCCGAGATAGTAAACTGCCGAAGTGAAGGGTAGGTAACCATTTGTCTTATTTTATTTTCTCCTTTCTTCTTTTGTTTTGAAAAAGTACCCAATGAAAAAGGGAAGAAATGAGATGGAAAACTATACACGCAATGCTAATACTAATGATAAATTTAAGACAAGAACAGTTGGAACGTTTTTCAAGTTTGGCTCACTTTTAAAATATTGTCCAGTGGAGTCACCATTACGAGGAACCCACCATCTTTTTCTTCCCTTTTCTCCTCCGCTCCTCACATAAATGACACGTGTGTATGAAACGAACCATGAGAAGAAAGGAAAGAGGGGTTTTCCCCCTAAATGCGTCCGTGTTAAAGGCCGTACAATTTGGAGTTGCCACATTATTTTTAGATAAACCAAGAAACCAAAAACATTCAAGGCAACTAATCCTTACCAGAGAAAATAGTTTAGGAGCTAGGGTACGAAAGGGAAATGTGTTAGGCACCCCTCTTGCCCGATCCGAAGAGCGGCCTCTACTTAACCGTTTTGTTCTTGTTTCTTTTTCTTAAATTTATCAAAAATAACACATACAGAAAAGGGGTTGAAGAGAGAACATTAAAAAGCAAACAATGAAGCAAATCCTAACCTAAAACTAAGGCTTTCTATGCATACTTACACTTAAAGGCATGTCAAAAGGGGAGATGACAGCATATAAGTGCAGTTGATGCATATAAAAACATGCTGTTTAAAACATAAAATTGCAAAAAAAGCTACTGGAAGCCACTGGTTTTAAACAGAGGCGGTGTGCGCCACCTTCAACCTGGTGCGCACCACTGGAACATGGCGTGCGCCACTTATGGGTCCTCTAGAGATGGTGCGTGCCACTATGGATCAGTGAGCTCGTCATTCAGAGGCCGAAAAAGGGCTACTGTCTTTAGAAAACAATGTACTTTTTGTGTGCCGATGTTTCTATAACAGAAAGAAAAACCAATACATGGTATTTTAACAGAAATTCTAAAACGTACAAAAATAGGTAGAAGAGGCTATCACAAAGGCTACTAAAAGCCACTGGTCCTTTAGACAGATGTGGCGCCCGCCATCTCATAACCTGGCGCGCGCCACGTGGACATGGCGTGCTCCACTTTAGGACTCTCTGAAAGTGGCACACGTTATTATAGGATAGTGAGCTCGACACAGGGAGGTCCAAAAGGGGTTACTATTTTTGAGAAAAATAGTGTGCTTGTGTGCATATGTTTTTATACGGAGAGGAGAAATAAAAGAAGACATTTGTACATGTTTTTTAAAGCTAAAAGATTAGGAGAAGGAAAACAAAGCTAATATGTAGTTCTACCGAAGGAAAATATGCTTAGACAAAAAGGAAAATAATGAAAAGAAACCAGGGAGAAAGAGACCGTTGGCCTCCTTCTCCCGTTTTACCAAACAAAAGAAGTTTAAAAAGGAGAAAGATGAACAATAATGTAAAAATATGAGAAAATGGGAGCCTACCGTATATCCCGGAAGCAAAGTGAAGTTTCAAGCAATTTCTGCGGCTTTTCCTCACGTATAGCGCATCCCTGGGAGTCCTTCCATGCAGTCTTCGAGCCTTTGGAGTCCTTCCAATGCCAAGCATTCTGAAGTTGGATAGTCTTAGTGAAGTTTTGAGATTAACTTAAGCTTAAGTTTATTAATTTAGCAAGGATTCAGGTTGAATATAAGTCGGGAGTCGGGATCGAGTCTCAATCCTGCAAAGGTTCGGCACTCTTAGAATTGGGGATCTGTTTTGAGGTGGAAGAGGGTTCTATTTATAGAGTTTTTAGGCGAGGAGCTGACTTAGTGCCGAAGTCTCCTCTGAAGGTGGCGTAAGCCATAAAGAAGGAGGTGCGCGCCACTTTGAGGTGGCGCGCGCTAGGGGTAAAAGTAGCTTAAGACTCTGGCATGGTTTTTGCTAGTGGCATGAAAAAGTTATGGCGCGGCGCTACGGTATTGAGTTTTGAGGTGGCATGTGGTTTTTGGAATGGAAGTGGCGCGTGCCACTTCGAGGTGGCGCAGCGCTGGGTTGGCTGCACCGAAGGGTGTTTTTGGTATTTTGGGTATTTTGGGTATCTTTAGGGTATTTTTGGGATGCATTTGAGGATTCCTCAGACTCTTGGATTTGTACATAGGCTCATTCGACGCGGCTAATGTATATATTCATCATCGAAAAGCTCGCGGGAACTGGCTAATGTTCGGTTTAGTCAAAATTGGGTGTCTACAACATCCATAAGAGATAATTTGGGAGTTTAGTCGAGAGCTCGTATTGGGCCCTTGTTGGTTTTGTTGTTGGGGTCTAGAGTATGGTTTTTGTGATTTTCCTCCATGATTCATCGTATGGGTCCCTCCGCGGTTTGGTCCATCCTTTCGTTGGTTCTAGATCTTTCGCGACTCAGCCTCGGCCATGAGGGCCGCTTGCACTACTTGGTAAAAAGTGGGGAATTGCATGAAATCAATCTTTCCTCGGACAGATGGCTCTAAGCCCAATTCGATGCGTCGGGCCTTTGATTCCTTATCGAGAATTAGGACTGCAGCGTGTCAAGCAAGTTCTTCAAATCGGATGACATACTGAGACACGCTCATTGTTCCTTATTTCAAGTCGAGGAATTCTCAAATCCTGGCTTGCTTGACGGTAGTTGGGACGTATTTGTACAAGAATGATTTTTCAAATTGATTCAAAGTAAGAGTGGTCATATTCTGGTTGTCCTTTTTCCATGGAGCACTAGTGATCCGCTTCTTCCTCAAGTTGATAGACGACTTGTGCAATCTTATCACCATCGCTTTGGATATCTATTGTATTCAACATTTTCTTGATCATTCTAATCCATATTTTTTCCACGCGCGGCACAACTTTCCCCTTAAACACCAGTGCTCTTTGCTTTCAAAATCCAGATAGAAGCCATGCTCGATCCCGTAGGGTCCGAATGAGCACGAGGTTTAATGATGTGGCCAATTGCCTTAGGATTTGTGCTAACCCTTGCACTTTTGCATTTTGGCTAGGTTCGACCTCTTTGTTGAAGCTTCTCCTTCCTCTTTTAGCCATTGATTTGATTAGGATCTGATTAAAGGTTAGGGTATCGTGTAAGCAAGATATTTGGGAAACACTTTGTTGGTTATTATAATTAGCATAAGATTAGATTCCAAAAAAATTGATCATATTATATAAGCCAACATTGTTTTACATTATTCACGGGATAGTTCATACAAAATTGTTAGGATTCATACAAGATCCAAAAAGAAAATCCTAGCTTCACTGTTCCTTTACACAGTCCTAGGTTCTACTGCACGAAGAGCTGCAGATAGTCCGTCCTGACCATAAGTTCTAGTTCCCATGTCACCTTATGAATGACATAGCATTCCCAGTGTACCTTTACATACCAATCTCCATTTTCTATGGGGTTTTCCTCCTCCCGATCGGTAGCCAAGATGGGTCATTCGGTATAAGTCAAGTTATTGTCAAAGTCCAGTTCCTCTTCCAAACCGAAGATACGGTCCTCATCCAATGGTTGTTGATGTTAGAGCAGCTCGTATGGTGCGATGTCCCCAACTCGGTTAGCGAATCCAGGTGGTACTCCTAGTCTTACAACCCTATTTCTGCATTGCTCAGTAACGAGTAGCGGTCCAAAGAAGTAGTAGGAATATACAGGCGTCTTCCACCTGCATCGCACTAGTGGGGCCACACTGGCATATACCATGGTACCCACAAGGTATTCTTACGGTGCATTCGACTGCCTCCATCGAAGGGGAATCCCCTCATCCTCGTCAGATTCTATTGGTGATGCTGCATCGCCATTGTCCACCTCGCTGCGAGCCTCCTCTAACTCGTCTTCACTTTCTAACTCGTCATCACTTTCTTCATCATTAGCATAGTTCTCTAAGTCATTCGGGTGATACCAAGCCAAAGGTTCTACGTAGATTGGTTCCCCTTTGTCCCATGCATCGGGCAGAACTTCATCGTCTAGATTGATAAACTCCTCAAAAAATTCTTCAAGGTCGAAGTCGGAGTCGAAAGACATCCTACAAGATGTAATTTGATAGGCTTAGTTCGTATAATAACTTTTTTCTTTGTTCGTAGCTTATGCTTAAGTTATAAAATATATACTTAAAATAGAATTTTTGCTCAACGGTTGCAAGGTTTTCCCATAACTCAGGCTTATAAGGTTCACTAAATCTAGGCTTTGATACCAAGTTATGACGCCCCAAAAATTCGGTTCGTGAAGAGACATAATTATAGTACATAGGGTTATTCTAACATCAAACATCCACCATAATTTAATATTTATCATAAGATAATAATGTTATCACTTTCACTTTCTTAGCACAACCTGTTTTAATGTATAATACATTTCAATGAAACTTTTAAGGAAATTACAAAATATAATTCTCCATGACACAGATGTCGCATGATCAAGTGAGCCACGACTCTACGTAGTCTTCGGTGAAATCTTTGGCCATCAGTTCCTCTTCAATTCCTGGCATGAAACGCCATGAGCTGCAAAGGCCATAAAGAAACCCCTAAACCCAACATTTCTAACACATAATACATAGCAACAAGATATAATAAAGTATCATATGCATGTTGATGAAACCCTGATTCATAACGAGGATTCCTTTACGCCAAAAGAATCACACAACCCAACCACACATCCTATGACTTCTGAAACATAACACCCAGAGAGACACGATCCGGTCCCTCATTGGTGGTCATAATGACTCATAATGGGTTAAATACCCACCGATTCATGCGAGCCCCCGGCTAGAACCGATCTTAAGAACCGCCTTGTCACACCATGACTCGTAGCGAGTGACATACTCTACTTGTTCATGAATTCTCCAAGGACGGTGGGGTACAACCAGGCTAAGAATCTAAACTCAGTTCGTTATTGACTTTACCCCGGAACCTCCTCCCTAATAAGTCTGTTGTTAAGTTCATAGGTCTGACTCGGTGCACCAAAGCATCAGCCGTACCCTTCACAAGGTTACAACATGGAAGGAAATCTAACCCAAATCCATTAACAAGAAATATACACAAGTAACAAACCATGTGAACTTTTCCAACACAACAACATTTCATCAATAGTCAAACCTAGCCAAGCTAGACACAAGGTGTATACCCCCATCTAAGACTTAGGCCATGCGTGAGAGATGTTATAACACAATGCTAAGATCACTCAACATTTATCTTAGTCATAAAACTCATTAATACACATGGATGATGTTGAAAAGAAATAGACATGACATAGGAGTAGGTAAAGGCTTAAACACAACATTTCCTAACCAAAGAAAGAAATCCAGAATCTGCCACAGAGATTCCAAAATACTTTAAAACTACCAAACCTCAATGGAAAATTCTTCACATTTACAAAGAAATAAATTATTATCTTATCTAAACTGTTCATGAAGAAACTGAGAATTGGTTTTGAACGTAAGGGGGGTTAAGAATTTGGACAACCAAATCTATCAGAAAAGGAGTCTGTTTGGGAAAATGAAGATATCTCAAAATCTACTCAACCAAAATGAGTTTTGTAAAATTTGTGTGAAACTAGACCCATAGACCTTTCTTGAGATTGGTGGCTCATCTCAATGGTATTTGTCTAGAAAAATCTACAAGGGTTAAAAGTGGAATCTTTTTATGTCTCAATGTCACAAAAACTTTAAAAATGACAAAGGGGTTCAAAAATATATTTTTGGATCCAACCAAAAATCACACACTCAAGACATCCTAAAGAGGCTCTGTTTGAAATAGATTTTGATTTGGAGAATATTTGGTTCACACGAAATTTCCTAGAGTTGCTAAAATATTCACACTGTTTTGAGGATTCTTTTACAATAACATACAAACATCAACTTCTCATACTTTAACACATACAAGAAATATCCAAACACATCATGACAACATAACATGTTCATCATAAGGTTCCAATCATTTCTTATATTATTTCTTCTTTATCTTCGATCCTTACAAAGTTTCCCTAGAATAAGGTTTTACACATTCTTTTCTTATTTTCATGATTCATCTTTTTTCTTGTTCACATTTCTTTTATCTTAGAGAGGGTATGAGATAAGAAGATGATATTAGAAGAGAAATAGAGAGTTTAAGAAGTTTCTTACTTGGTTGGTCTTGATATATGGATGTTAGGACTTAGTTTTAGTTCTTTTTTCTTTCTTTTTTCTTTCTTCTTTCTTCTTTTTCTTCTTCTTTTTCTTCTCTTCCTCCTTTTTCTCCTCTGGTTTCTGAGGGTTTAGAGAGGGAGAGGAGTGGGGAAATGTGTTTTAAAAAAGTGGGAAGAGGGGTCCTATTTATAGGCTAGGATGAGTGAGGTATTTTCCATAATTTTTTTGTTTATTTAATTACTTTAATTGTCCATCAAGGTCTCTTCAATCATGATGATTATTTTGACAAAGAAATCTTCCAAAAGAGAACAATATGACATAGGAGTATAGTGTTTTTATTTGGAAGATTAAAATATTATGATGACAAATGGAGTTTCCTGCAAAAGTCTTCCAAGAGTTCTCTCAAGTTACTATTCTTTCTTTGACTCATTTTTTTTTTCTAATTTAGTTATTTCATGTATTCTTCTCCTTATGAGGTATATTTATGTGTATAAGTATTTTCTACGAGTATTTAATTATTAGAAAAAAGAATTTGGAGAGAAAAAAATTATGTTGTTTCTTATTATGGATAAAGGCCTCATCATATTTTTTCCTTCATTTTTTTTATTTTCCTAATCACATCATATGTCACATCATACATCTCTCATGGAGAAAGTAGGGGTAGTCGGCCAAGGAAGTTGTTTGGATGATGTCAAAAATTATATTTTTCTAATTTTGTAATTTAGGTATTTATGTGGGCTCCATTTTGATTTTGGATTTAAATTTAGGCCTTTTGGGAATTCTAAGAATTCTTTTTTTTTATTTGGCCTTGGATTAATAATTTTGGCTCTAGAATTTAATTTGGGTCCATTAATTTAGTTTATGAATATGTGGGCTTAAAATTTCATGTTGGGCTTTAGCTCAAAATTCCATCTTTGGTTTGTGATTTCAGAAGACCAAACTTTCTTATAAGTTTATTAGATTTAATTCATGAACTTATTTACCTATCATCATTGGGGTCTATAGAGTTTTAATTTTAAGATTATGGAAATTCGGGTCTTTACAGATTTTTTGTACAGAAAACAACACATTTGTTCTTGCAACTCATGCAGAAGAAAATATATCTTCATCATGCGACTCACTAGCACAACATGTAAAGTTTTATAAAAACTCATTTTCTTTCAACATACGGTCCTACGGTCTAACTTTAATAATTTTGTAAAGTATTTTAATGCTGACCCTATAGCCCATTCTTTCAAGTTAGAAAAAAATTAACTTTCATGTTTGATACACGGCCTAACAATCCAAATTACCTTTAAATGCTTTTATACTGGCCCTACACCCCAAACAATAAATTTAGAAAATATCAATCAGGTTTCTAAACTCATGGTTCTTTATCCCAACTCATAAATCCTTAATAGTATATCATACGTGCTCACTTGCACACACACATACTACATTTTTCAGTGACCAAGTAGTCGTCTGTCTCACGACCAGGAGTTTCAACAGTACATAAATCATAATACCTATAAAGGGCAATATACACCCCTAAAGGACAAATGCCATGAAGGCAACATACACCCATAAAGGGAAAATACCATAAAGGCAACATACACCCATAAAGGGCAAATGCCATAAAGGCAACATACACCCCTAAACGGCAAAAGCCATAAAAACTACCATACACCCATAAAAGGGCAACTCCACGGGCTGGATACCTGCATAACTTGACACCTTCCAACAACATAATATACTTTTAAAAAAATATGTTGTCAAACACACATACTCATAATCTCTATATTTTTAGAAAAAAAAACTTTCATTTGTACGAGCCACACATGCTCACAATATCTTTCATAAAACTCTTTCATAAACATGATGAGCAATTCATATGTAAAACATGATAGAAAAATATTCTCATAAAGGTATTTAAAATATTTTCACAATATACAAGTCATTATGATATTGCTAGTCACTCTCACCTGATTGTCGGTCCACGCGACGCCTAACTCGTTCATCTCAGAGGTGGCACAACTCCATCCGCGGCAACCCTACTAATGCCTAGGTTATATAACATATCTAAGCATTAGTATAAACTCACTTATCATAAGTGTATTGGTATGAGAATGTCCTTTGAGATTTTATTAACTTAATAACACTATTATATGTGTTAATAATCATTTAGAGTTGCTAGGAACTCAAGTCCTTAGGCTTAGGGGCTTTACTCTTCTGAGATCATCATTTCTCTAAACTTTTCTCAAATTCTAGATTCTGTCCCACTTGTTGTAAAATTATTTATAATTATTAAACGTTCTCTAAAACTTCTAAAAGTTTTATAGACGATAGAATAGGGTGTTAGATACATTTTTCATGTGGAACCCGAGAGCCAAATGGGGACAGAAAGGGCTCTACAAAATCTTGTGGCAGAGTCTGTCCAAAAATGTCCTTGTTTGGGAGAATACATGTTCCTCAGAATCTACCCAACAAACATGAGGTTTATCATTTTTGAATAAAACTAGACCTTTATACCTTTCTTTTCATATATGGGTCATCTCTAAGGGAGTTATTTGGAATTAATTAAAATTCCTCAAATTTGAGTACTTTTCTGCAACTCCAACGCATAAAGTCCAAAAATAGCATAGGGGTTCTAAATCATGTTCTTGGGTCCAACCAAAAATCACACATGTTAATAATATGTTAATATAACTCTGTTTAAAACATATGTGCATTTAGGCCTTGTTTGTGTAGCACGAAAATACCTTGTGCTTTATTGTCACTGTTTTGTCCATTTCTCAAAGGGCCTCCTACATCCATAAGCTTCTTCTTTCTTACACATGCAAGTAAGGGTCCAAATCTTATTATTATCATCATATATACTATTTTAGTCATTTATCTTGACTTATCTATAGGTCTCATCCTTTATTTCTATTTTTCTCACAATTCAAGAAAGTCATTTTTTTGAGTTAGGGTTCATCCATATTTAGTTCTTTCATGGTTGTTCTTATTTTATCTTAGAGATGGATGAGTTTAAGAAGATATTTTTAAGTAAGAGATATAGGTCTTGAAGATTACTTACTTGGTTGTCTTCCTTACTCCATGAACATGGACTTAGCTTTTTGGTCTTCTTTCATTTTCCTTCTTCTTTTTCTTCTTTCTTTATTTCTTTCTTTCCTTCCTTCTTGTTTCTTCTTCTTCTTTTTCTTCTTCTTCTTCTTCTTCCCACCATGAGCCCAACAAAATTTTGAGAGAGAGAGAGGAAGATGGAAAATGATTTTTTTTTATAGAGAAATGACCTCTATTTATATGCAAAAATGTTTGATTTAAAATGACAAAACTACCCCTCATTTAGTTCTAAACAAATTCTCAATTGCATACTTCGTTCTTCTAGTTGGATGGAATTCCAACCAGATCTTGGGCTCCAAGATTTCTAATACCATATATGGATTCAATAATACATTTTTCTTAAGCCTTAAGGTCTTGTTTAATTTAATAGGGAACAAGTTCCCTAAATTTAAGGGTACTTGACAAGACTTTAGATTTTTCTTTTATTTTTATTTCAATTATGTCCCATCCATCCTTCTATCATCAAATCATTTTCCATGTGAATTTCACTATTTATTGAATACTTTGAGAGGCTTGATGATGTAGGGAAAACTATTTTTAAAAAAAAATCATCTTTTCAAGTTTTCCACATTTTCTTTATTTTCTTTTATTTTTTCCCCTCAAATATTGTCACATCATCCCTCTTTCCAAGGGGATTTTGGCCATGTGCTTCTAAAAGGCTCCAATTAATTATTTAATTAATTCATGAGAATTAAAATGAGTTTTGGGCTAATTTTAAACTTTTGGATCAAAAATTAGACTTTTGGGCCTTTCTTATTTTGGGCATAAGAATTAATTCTCATTGGATCTTAATTAAATAATTGGGCCTATTTATATTTATATTTATATTTTGGTCTTACAAATTATCTTGACCCATAGTTCTAAACAAATTATCTTTTGGACCTTAATCAAGATTAGGTTTCATTAGGCTTGTTTTATCGTTTCTATCTTTGGGCCTTAATTTAATTGGGCTTAATTATATTTGTGTGGCCCATATTCTATATTTTCATAATGTTTTGGGCCTTAGATCAATTTTTGATAAGTGTTCCATCACTTGACCCATTTTAATTTCCATATTTTTGGCTTATGTTAAAGGCTGCGCCAAAACTCGCTTCTTCGTCTTGCGTCGTTTTACTTTTCTGTCATTCAATGGTTCTTAGACCTTTATTCATCTCTTGAACCAAAGATTATAATCTTATTTAAGACATACTTGGGTTCTCTTCTTAAGCCTTTTTGAATTATCCACTTAGGCTTTCAAACGAATCCTATACTTAATTTACACGTCTTGCGGCTTAACGTGATTTTTAAGAAAGATCACTTGCAAGACTTCTTCTTAATTCCTAATAGAATGTAATTTGGATTCTTAAAAATTACAAGGTATTACATCTCATAATAAAAATAATTATTACAAACAACTGCGGTCCAAACCATCGCAGGATTCGAATAAAAAATAAATAATAAGGCCATAAACGGAGGACTTAATTCAGACCATCCTGCATCACAACGGTTAATCCTAGATCTAACATTCACACAGATCAATAACTAGATTAATATTGGACAACATGTAATCCGTATTAGAATCTAATCACAACCGTTGGCTCTGATACCAATTGTTGGATTTTGCAAAAAAACTGCCTACGGATCATAGATTAGATCATTAATACGGATTAATTTATTGATTATTCGAAGTTCAAAAATTTACCATCTGAATCCAATAGGTTCGAATCAGGACTGCAACCTTGAATCTTCGGTGTATGATCCTATTACCCGATCAGTAGAGACCTGTTGGGTGATCACCAAAATTGGCTGCCGCTTCTCTCTTAACTTTTTGATCTCTCAAACCCTAACTCATCAAAATACGAGCCTTAAGCCACATATTTATAGATTAGGTCAAGTGAAGAGAGGGACCTGATCTGCAATTATGGACTACACTGCGGATCCAAGGATAATAATTAAATTGGCCTTTAAAAAATTTAAGAAATTACATATCAGTACCCCGTGATATATTTTTAATTCTTTTAATTATAATTAATTCTACTAAATAATTACAATTGCAGTCTAATTTAATTATCTCAGATCATTATGCTAAGAGTCCTTGTTTGCAGAGTTATATAGCAAATAATATGATTTTTCGTGTTAAGTTTCCAATACTCGCTTAATAAAATTTAATTACTAAAAATTTAATTTTATCAGCATCAACAATTCTTGATTATCAAATTTAACTTATTTGATATACTACCACATTAAATTAATAATCCACTGATCAGGTTTACTGGTAACAACAAAACTTTTGAATTTATCAAGGAGGAATTACAATCCAGAATTATTCTGGACACAAATTCCTCCAAAATATAATACTGATCAAATTTTAGTATTTATTACCCAAACTATAGTGTCTATTGAAATAATAAGATTGAATCTCGCCCATAAGTAATTCAATGTAATAAAACATTAAAACACGTCAGCATTTAATATGTCTCGGGATTAAAAATTTATAAGCCCTCGAGGAAACTATAAAATTATGTAAGTCCAATCATGACAGTATATAGACTTTAATTTTACATTTAGTCATGTTCAATACATTCTTGGTGTACCGAACACAATTTACCTTGAATTATCGAACAAATTCGTGTGATTAAGATAAACTACTGAGATTGTGTTTGCAGTATATCGATGAGATGTCAACCCTATCTAGGCTGTGAACTAATATAATTATACAAGAACTGTACTTTTAATATTCTGTAAATAATTCAAACTCTACTTATCAGAATTTCTATTGTGTATAATTACTGACATTTTGCATATTAATTATAAATAATTAATAATGTATTTTTTACAAACACAGAGATAAATGGGCTAAGACAATCCATTATATTATTAAAAAATAATATAAAATATCTAACACTGGTTTTATATAAAAACGCCAATACTTCCTGCGGGCTAGTTCTTGCCAAATACCTTGAGCCCGATGTATATCCACTCGAACCATTAATGATTGATCTATTAGCTTTTATCCGATGCCATTAGTTAATGAATTCATAGAATCTAGATTACAATTTATGATTTCTCACGTAGCTAGAGGTCAAAAACTAAATGTTCTTTTTGAAATAGGAGTCGCCACTTAGTTTTAAGTTCTAAGAATCGTTTCCTCGAATAACTCTATTTAGATAAGTCCTAGCCCTTTAATGAAATCCAAACTATGTAGTGTCCATATATCTTTAGGATCATAAGGTAAAGATTTCAACCATACCCAGGTATCTTTAGGCTCACGTTCGAAGATAAAACATTAAAGAGGTAAGATCTCTATTGCATCTAGGTATCTTTAGGATTGCTTCAAAAGAATCTTAATGACAATGACTAGTGGTTCTACCATTATTCAATCACATAGCAGTTCTACTACCATTCAAAAGTCCTCATATTCTAGTGGTTCTACCACCACTCAATGTGTTAGCAGTTTCACTGCCATTCAAGTCCTGTCACACGATCGCAGTCGCTCTAGTAATATGGTGACGCACCTGCCACGTTCTGCACATTTCGATATTGGAAATCATTTGAAAGATAACAGAGACCAGTGGTTCTACCACCATTCGAACAGGTAGCAGTTCTACTGCCATTCAAAATTCTCAGGCTTTAGTGGTTCTACCACTATTCGAACATGTAATAGTTCTACTACCATTCGAGCATAACAAAAACTAGTGGTTCTACCAACATAACAAGGGCAAGTGATTCTACCACCATTTGAACACGTAGTAGCTCTATTACCATTCAAAATCTTAAGACTTTAGTAGTTATATCACCATTCATGTTTTAGCAGTTCCACTATAAGTCAATCCTTGTCACACGATCGCAGTAAGTCCAGTAATGTGGTGATGCACCCGCCACATTCTGCACATCCTAACTATGGAAACCCTCTAGAAGCCCGACCTCAGTCACGCTAAAGTGTGGTGGCATACCCATCACTTTCATCACATTTTGGGTTTGAAAGACTTCATTGTTTGACTCTTACGGCAGCCCGGCCTCAGTCGAGCAAGAATGGAATACTCACACATTCTGAGTTTGAAAGACTACGTAAGTAAAGATCTCAGTCGCTCCGAAATGTGGTGACCCACCCGCCACATTCAACACATTATGGCTTTGAAAAACCTCTTTGTTTGACTCTTACGATAACCCGACCATAGTCGTACAATAATGGGATACTCACAAATTCTAGGTTTGAAAGATTACGTAAGTAATGACCTCAATCGCTACGGTAATGTGGTGGCACACCCACCATGTTCTGCACATTTTAACTTCGAAAAACCTCTTTGTTTGACTCTTACGGAAACCTGACCTCATTCGGGCCAGAATGGAATACTCACACATTCGGGATTTGAAAAACTTTATAAGTAATGACCTTAGTCACTCTAATAATGTGGTAGCACACCCGCCATGTTATGCGCATTCCGAATATAGAAAATCTTATTATTTGAATCTTACGGAAGCCCGGCCTTAGTTGCGCCAGAATGGGATTATATATTTTCCATGCTCACACATTCTAGGTTTGAAAGATTTTGTAAGAGCACACGACCCCAGTCATTTGGAATTTCTATCCATCCTTTGAAAACTTCGATTCAAGGGTAGAGTGGGACTTCGTCCATAGTGTTGGGTATGTAACTTGACCTGAGTCATTGAGAAATTTGATTCAGGGCATAGTAGAACTTCATCCTTTATGCCTGGTATGTAGTTCGACCTGAACCATTTGAGATATCTTTATTCTTGAAGGCTATGGATTCGAGGCAAAGCATGACTTTATCCTTGACTGTCGGTGTGTAACTCGACCTCGATCATTTGAATTTTTTCTTCACTTGAAAGTTTTGGCTTAGAACATGGTGGAATGACATCCACGATGCTGTAACTCGACCTCATTCATTACGAAAACTTTGGCAATAGCTCGTTCTGAGAACTTTTCTCTAGATTCATCCTCCAAATGATTAGTGAACCACTCATATCATTTCTTTTTGTTCAATTTTCTTCAAAATTGACATGATTAGTGCTCAAAGTTAAGTCTTAATGATTCATTTGAAATCTCATTCTAATGATAAGTTTGCATCAAAATATCTTGCACCGGGCCCAATGAACTTGAACCGGGGTCGAAGAAAAATAGACCCAACCAAGCCGTCTGGCCCTGTGCCCCAGCTAAGATGGGCGATATGTGAGAGAGCTCATTTTTGTCAACACTATTCTTAAACGCTAAACCTAAAATAAAGTCATTAAGTGTTAAGTAATGGCATTTGAACCCTAGTAACAAATACATGGAATATGAAATGGGATAAACCTAGAAGGGTGGGATGGATAAAAAGAGTCCAAATAATTTTTGAACAAGAAACTTTAAAAGTTCAAGTTAGAAAGTCTTACGAAAGACGAAAAAGACGCAGCAAACTGAAACGGGCCCAAGTAAGGCGTAGGTACTCCTAAACCCCAAGAATTTAAATAACAACTTCGGTTGAGAATGAGGCAAAACCCAACTAAAATGGCCCAATAGTTCCATGAACCAAATAATCCAATTGAAAGATTCAAAGAATAAATTCATGAAAGACCTAAAAGAGGCCAATAGGAAAATGAATTAGGGCTTTAGGCCAAGTATTATGAGGGCACAATATATATGAATACTTGAGCCCAATTATTTTATTAATGGCCCACTAAATTAAATTGCAAGTCCAAAGTAAAGATATGCCCAAAAGATGAGAATTTGGTCCAAAGTATTAAATAAGGCCCAAACCCAATTTTAATTCTCATAAAATTATAAAATAAAAATAAAATTAATAAATTTATATATAATTCTCTCTCCTTGGCCGGCTCCTCTCATGAGAAAGCATGGAGCTTTCTGGAAAGAATGGGTTTCCAACCCATAAAAGCCCTCCCAAAAGTCTTTAATGAATAGTAGGGATGTACGTGGAAGAAGAATTGACGAGAGAAGCATTGATATGACATATTTAATTTATCTAAAAAAAATAAAAGGAGAAAGAAAGAAAGGAAAAGGTGGGACCCATGAGGTAAATTATAAATTTGGGTTTTCTCCTAAAATAAGTTTTCAATCCTCACATACATACATGTGTATAACATGTGCACAAATATCTCCCTAATAAGAGGAGAGAATTATGATTTGACCATTTTAAAAAAATAAAGATAAAAGAAAAGAAAAAATGGAAAATGGAAAATGAGAAGAAATATGAAAAAGAAATTAATGGGATTTTGGGAGATTTTTTTCTATATTTTCCATAATCATCAAGATATACACATACATAAATATCTCCATTGGAGGAGAGATAATTGATGAGACCATTTTTTTAGAATTAAAAAAAAATAAAAGAAATGAAAAAGTATCAAATTGATGAAAAGCTGGAATGACCCATGAAAGATTATTCTTCCAAAGGTCATGTCACTCAAAGTAACCATGGTTGAGGTTTAACCTAACCAAGGAGGACAAATCCTAGTTAGAATGTTGGTTGAGTTAAATAGAAAATAAGGTTAAGTTAAATAAGGGATAAAAAGATCTTTTCACCCTCAAATTTTTTGCTATAAATAGGAGCCTTTTTCCCAATAAGAATTCATTTTCTCAAAGCTATTATCTCACTAAGAAATTCGGTGAAAGAGGGAGAGAGAGAGAGAGAGAGAGAGAGAGCGAAAGGAAAAAAGAAGAAGAAGAAGAAGAAGGAAGAAGGAAGGAAACAAAGCAAAGGAGGAAAGGAAGAATGAAGAAAAGAAAAACAACCATAGCTCCTCCAACCCTCAACCAAGAACCATCAAGTAAGTAGCTTCTAAGCTCACTTTCAAGATCATTAATCATCTCACACCTCTCATCCCTCTTCAAAATAAAAAGAAGAAAAGAACATGAAAGAACACACAAGAAGGATCTTGAATCTAAGAAATAGAAACTTTTTTGATTTGAGATCATGATGAAGTAATAAGTTGAGACCTATTAAAAAGTTAATAAAAATGGATAACATAACATATGAAGTGATCTTAAGTTGGAGAAAAATAATTATTGCATGGGCAAGGAGGGTAGAAAAGAAAAAAGAGAAGTAAGGAACCTCATAAAAAGGACAAAATAGAAGACTAATACTCCATCTCAAATTTTTTGTGCTAACCAAACAGTGCTTAAATGAAAATTTACTTGTTACAGAGCTACTTTAGCATATCATTAACATGTGTAATTTTTGTTTGGACCCAAACATATATTTTAGAACCCCCTATGCTATTTTTGAACATTCTGTGTAAAAATTGCAAAAAAATAGTCCAATTTGAGAAGTTTTAGTAAACTCCCAAAACTCTTATAGAGATGATCCATATATGGAAAGAAAGGTATAAGGGTATAGTTTCACCCAAAATTGATAAACCTCACTTTTATCAGACGGATGGTGAGAAAATGGAATTCTCCCAAACACCTCACTTTTGGATAGATTCTCTCTCAAAAAATTTCAGAGCCCTTTCTATCAAGATATGACTCTCGGGTTCTACATGAGAAATGTAGATAACATCTTAGTCTAACCTCTGTAATGTTTCCAGAATTGTTGTGTACACCATTAGTCTAGATGATTTGTCTCAACAAAACGTTAAATGTTTTATTGCACAAGAAGAAGAGAGTTGGTTATGGCATAGGAGATTAGGACATGCTAGCATGGATTTAATTTCTAAACTTTCTAAAAAGGATTTAGTTAAAGGATTACCAAAAACAAATTTTACAAAAGACAAAATTTGTGATGCTTG
>JAUTBS010299578.1:0-18185 GCA_032361285.1 Aequorea victoria
CTTCATACATTTAAAAAAAAATATGCAATATATATATATATATATATATATATATATATATATAACAGTGGTTACATGTCTTCATTCAAAAAGTTGATACTTCCATCTGATCATAGAACAAGCCAGAAGGCCCACCGTCAGGCTGCAAAGCCAGCTTCACCGGCCCTTTTGCCCCTTCTTCAACGGTCAAGATCCCGCAGTTATAGTTGAGGTCTGTTTTGACATAGCCAGGACACACTGCATTTATGGCAATATTTGGATACTTCTTTGCCAGAACCCTCGTGTAGCTATTAAGAGCTGCTTTGGAGACTATGTAAGTAGAGTAATTGATGGGCCATCCTTTGGTTCCCAGCAAATCCTCCTTCAAGTCCTCCAGATATCCCTTTACCACCTCATCCACCTTCTCTACTATTAGGCCATCGGTTTCGCTCAGCTCCTTCTTAGCTTTTTCGTTCGAAATATACTGAAATGCAGTTGAAAAATATTAATGTTAATTACATACAAAAGCAGTCAACCTCTCCCTTTGATTTTAATTGTTCATTTTATAAGAAACAGCCTCTGAACATAACAAGGTAATAAGGCTCCATATACCATATATGGTTTTAAACATCAGTCAATACGTATTGTATCTCTAAAACGAACGTATTAGGATCTTGCCAAATACGTATCCATATTTACCATTTTATTGATTCCTACTATTTGATATTGATTGATATATGACCGTATTATTAACACCAATGCATATTCTAATATATGATCTTGCCAAAATGAAAAGATTTAGTACCTTGAGCTGGCCCAGGGTAGAGGAGACATTAACTATTTTACCGGAGTCTGAGAGTTGAAGAAGTGGAATAAGCTCTTCAGTTACCAGCTTCACTCCATAATAGTTTGTTCTCATACAATCTTCTCCGACTTCATAACTTTGCTTCATACCTTTTAGTAATTTAGCATTTGGACCCACAAGGGCCCGAACCTACATCAGAAATTATTTATTCTGTCACAATAATTAAAAATAAACATATATATTTTCTGTACTTAATATTGATTAAAAAAAATTATTATTATCTAAGCATCCGTCCACTTACTTCTTCGTACCCGAGTTTTAGCTCTTTTCGACTCTCCTCGTCAATTGTGATTCCAGAAATTCCTGCATTATTTACCTGCACCCGTATGAATAAGAACCTGTTTGGAACGATTTAACAAGTTTGACTTTTTTTTAAAAAAGTTAAAAAATTAAATTATTTAGAATAATGGATTTTACAATTGTTTAGGATAACTTTTTTTTCTTTTTCTACTTTTTATTA
This sequence comes from Aequorea victoria, assembly GCA_032361285.1. Classification (NCBI taxonomy): domain Eukaryota; kingdom Metazoa; phylum Cnidaria; class Hydrozoa; order Leptothecata; family Aequoreidae; genus Aequorea; species Aequorea victoria. The sequence continues at coordinate 1,305 of JAUTBS010299578.1, forward strand.
AAATATATCTAATATATCGGCACTTTTTATAAGTTTTAGCATGTGAGTTAACTTTTTAAAATTAATAATATTATGGTAATCACATTTGGGTACCACATTTATTTATGAACTCACATTTATTTATTTTCTGTCAAATTAAATCGTAGTACAAAATTAGAAATACAAATAAAATAAATTTCAAAAACAAAATGAAAATGTCTTGTGAGAAAAAAATAAATGTGAGTTCATAAGATGATATAAACGTTGATATGTCAAGTATCACATCATATATATGGTATTCACATATGATCAACACAGCATTAATTGCTCTTTTAAAATAGAATCAACTTTATTATTGAAGGTATTACTGTCATTTCATTTAATAAGAAAAGTTAAATTATTTAAGTTATGAATAGATTTCTTTCTTAAGTTATTAATATATAAATATATATATATATATAATAAAATAGGGTTAATTTTTAAAAATATATTAGACATTTTTAAAATGAATGATTGATATTAATTTTGATCTAAATTCAATGATTCAAATCTAATTTATAAAATATATTATCTCTATTCAACACATATTTTGAACTAATAGCTGAGATTAGCCTAAAATTGAATCATACAACTAAGAATACAACTTTTAAAAAATGTATTATCTCTCCACATTTAAAGACCAAGATTAATTCATTCAATGGCTGAAAATACACTCTATTTGTTCTCTTCTTTAATTTGAAGTTTAAACACAAATAGTATCTCATTTTTCATCCAAAACAAACATTGATTTATTATTGTCATGAACAATTGTTATTTATTTACAATATTTAATTAGTTTAATTTTTTTAGAGTTTAAACTCTATATATAAATATTATTCTTTTAATTATTATTTTTTTATTTTGGAGGTTGACCATGAGTCTATTAAAAACTTAAATATTTTATTTATTTATTTTAAAATCTGGTAATAGATGTTGCAAGTGAGTATATTCAAATCCCATATACGTTATTACATTAATAAAATTTTAAAATTGTAATTAAATTAAATTTTTAGTATAATATTATTATAAATAGTTTTTTTTATTGATAATTATTCAAAATTAATTTACAAAATAAAATATATCAACAAGTGCTTTCAAACACGAATAATTCACTAGTATATCAATAAGTGTTTTTAATCTTACCAATATGTCAAGCTTGGTGAATTTAGATTTGATGAAATCAGCCAAGGAAGCAATACTGGTTTTGTCGATCACATCAAGCTGATGAAAAACAACATCAGAAAGCCCAGAAGCTTTGAGATTTTGCAGGGCTTCAAGACCCCGCTTCTCGTCTCTTGCCGTTAATATCACAATCATCCCATTAGAAGCTAACTGTCTACATATCTCCAGCCCAATTCCTTTGCTAGATCCTGTTACAACTGCAACCCTGAACAAAATACAAATACGTTAAAGTCATCAAAACATTCACTAGACAAATTGAGTCATTCGTGATAAATTAATTTGGTATATATATATACTAGTGAATTATTAGTGTTTGAAAATACTTGTTCATATATTTTATTTTTAAAATCAATTTTGAACAATAATTAATAGCAATATTATATTGAAAACTAATTTAATTATAATTTAAAAAATTTATTAATGTAATAACGTATATGAGATTTAAATATGCTCACTTATAATATTTACTAACAAATCTTAAAATAAATAAATAAAATACTTAAATTTTTAATAGACTCATGGTCAACTTCTAAACATTATTATGAATGTTCATTAAACTCACAATTAATCTCAACTAAAATTAAAAAAAAAATTAAAAAGAACAATATTCATATATAGAGTTTAAATTTTTTTAAAAATCAATCTAATTAAATGTTATAAAGAAATAACAATTGTTCATGACAATAACAACGGAAGATTTGTTTTGGGCGAGAAATGAGATAGTATTTGAGTGAAAGATCGGATAAGATAACAGAACAGATAGAGAATGACTGCTAATTCTAGGCGTTTAAATTTCAAATTAAATGCGAGAAGAGGAAATGTGCTTTCAATCATTGAATTGAATTAATCTTGACTTTTAAATGTAGAGAGAATACAGTTTTTAAAAGTTATATTCTTGACCGTAAGATGCAGTTTTAAACTAATCTCAGCCATTAATTTAAAATATTATTGAAGAGAGAAGATATTTTTTGAAAAATCTCTCTTATTTTATTATATAGATTTTCTTGTTAATACGAAAATGCATACTAACGTACTATTTTGCGATGAAAACTTTGATTCCTCGATAAATATTTTACATTTACGACAACAAAATTTCATTGCCAAAGATCAAAATATTGTCGCAATTAATCGCAAATAAATTTAATGGGCAACAAAATATTTGGTTACTAAACAAATAATCTCTTCGCTAAACCTATACAATATAATTTCATATTCACTTGAAACAACAATATACCTTCTTATAAACATGAATAATAGAGTAGAATAATCATTTTAACATATATATATATATATATATAGATATATGTATATATAGCACCTCTTCGTCGAATGAGTGATCTTTGCTTCTTCCATTTTATATGAATCTGGTGTGCACAGAATGGTTTGGGTACTGGTGTGGGTGCATATTTATAGATGATTCATGTCTTAACATGGTTTCCTGTGGTTTCGAGTTCTTCGATCTAGAGATTAATTAAACTCTATATATTCTGGTGTTCGTCGTATGCAGTGACATCGCCCAGTGTCTATTTTTCTCACAGAGAAACCAAACACCACGTATGCTCTGACATCATCAATTCTGTCTCTTTTAACTTCAACGCGTGCTTGTCCAAATCCTCGTCACTTTTATTGACTATACAATGTTTTAGAGCTGTCTTTTTACCGGATTTGGGTTTAGAAACTACTAAAATGAATTTTGACCTTCTCTTTTAATTTTCTTTTTAAATAAATTACACTGACTCAGTTTAGTTAAATTTATGTTATTACCCTTTTTAAGCTGTTTTTGGGTATGAATTTTCTTTTTGTTTTTTAAAATTGGAGACCAAAAAAGTTAGATGGGAGGGGAGAATCGAAAGATTACACAAAGAAAGCAAGAGAGAGAGAGAAAGGGAGGAAATGGCTAGCGATGACGAAAGAGATTGGCGACAATGTGCGAGAATGTGACGCAATGGCATTAATGGTGTCGCGCGACTGCAATGATGGAGTTGCGCACGATGCACGGTAGCGCATGGATGGCAACAGAAGCATGATAAATTGTGGCCGTGAAACTAATCTAATTTGCTTTTTAATTTTTTTGTAATCAAGCTTGAATAAATCCGGCCATCATGTATCCACCCCAAGTTCACAACATATCTGAGAAGCCACTGTTCTATATTTTTTTTTCCGCTAGTTAAATGAGAAGGGGAGCCCAGGGTTTAAATCATGAACCGGTAGGCGAGAGGATGCAACTCTTGCTACTGAGCTGCCTCCACAACCTCACTGTTTTATATTAGAGAACCCAAAGTCTCTTTCTTTATTTTTGAGAAAACCCATTACATTATTAGGACATGTGTATATATACATATATCATGTATATATCTATATATACACGTATATTCTTTAATGTTGAATGTGGCTTGAATTTTTTTTCTGGTTGGGAGAGATTGGACGGATGTTAACTCTCGTCCGGACGAAATTGGACAGTGACTCATTGCTCACAGGATGCATCGAGCATCCAGGCGTTGCCTTCGGAGCATCCAAACGTTTTCAGACAAAAGGTCTCTCCGGAGGTCGGCATCCGGGACACTCATAAGTTGCGTCCGGACAAAAATGGGATTTTTTGAAAGTCTATAAAATAAACTCTAATTGTCGTCATTAGGGTTGAGCCATTTTTCTGAGTTTTCTAAAACTCATTCTTTGTAACTTTTTGTACTCTTCTCCATTATAGTGAAAACTCTCAGCGCTCTCACCTGTAAATGTAAGTTGATTAACCGAATCACGTAAATCTCTTGTATTCACTGTGTTTTTCCTTGATTATTTTCTCGTTTTGTCGTATTTGGTCGTAGCAAATTAGTATAAGAGTTTTTGGTAATCGCTCTTGGTTATCGTCATGTCGGCTAAATACGAAATTGAGAAGTTTGATGGACAAAGTAGCAGCTTCATTCTATGGAATGTGAAGATGCGTGGATTGTTGGTTCAACAAGGATTACACAAAGTACTGCTCGGTAGGAACAAATTAGCGGAGAGATTATCAGCAGAAAAGAAGGATGATCTGGATCTTAACGCGATCTAGTTAAGTCTTGCAGACGATGTTCTATGAGAGGTTAGAGAGAAGACTTTCGCTGCCAAAATTTGATTGAAACTTGGGAGCATCTATATAACTAAATTCCTCACGAATAGATTGTATCTCAAATAGTGTTTGTACACGTTTTTGATGAAAGAAGACACATCTATTAAAGATCATCTTGACGATTTCAATAGAACTATTTTAGATTTGAAAAATATTGATATCAAGATTGATGATGAGGATCAAGCCCTTATTGTATTATATTCTTTACCATCTTACTTTGAGCATTTTGTCACAACCCTATTATATGGTAAAAATACTATTTCTATGGAGGATGTCAAAGTGAGTTTGCATTCTCAAGGGTTGAGAAAAAAAGTATCTAAGGATAATGAGGGTAATACTGAAGGGTTATTTGTTTGGAGTAGAACAGTTGAGAAAGAAAATCATAATAAAGGATCGTCTCGATCTAATTAATCCAAGAATAAAAGAAAGAGAAATTGTAACTATTGCAAGAAACTAGACCATTATAAATTTGAGTTCCCTAAACTTAAAGACAGAGATAATAATAAGAAGGGCAAGAAAGAGGCTACATGAGTTCCTGGTGTTGCTGTAGACTCTGATTGTGCAGAGAATGTTTTATCAGTTAGTGTGAGAGATGTCCGTTCTGAAAAGAAATAGATTACGAATTCTAGATGTTCTTACCACGTGTACCCGAATCAAGATTGGTTTTCAATCTACAAGTCAATTAATGATGGTACAGTTTTGATGAGGAACAATATGTCATATAAAACTGTTGGGATTTGAACTATTCAGATCAAGATGCACAATGGAATTGTGAGAACTTTGTCTAATGTTCGGCATGTACCAGATTTGAAGAAGAATCTGATCTCTTTGGGTACTCTTGACTCCAACGGATGCAAGTATACTGCTGAAGGTGGAGTCATGAGGATCTCAAGGGGTGCTCTTGTATTGATGAAAGACAATAAGTCAAGTAAATGTGTACTATATGGTAGTACAATTTTGAGTAATGTTGCAACGATTTTTTCATCTACAGTTCTTGCGTCAGATTTGACTTAGTTATGACATATGCAGCTTGAGCATATGAGGGAGAGAGAGATAAAATTTTTGAGCAAACAAGGTTTGCTTGGTGTTCAAAAAATAGAAAAACTGAATTTTTATGAGCACTATGTCTATGGAAAGTAGTGCAGGGTCAAGTTAAGTATAGCTATCCGGAATACAAAAGGTACTGTCGATTACATTCATTCTAATGTTTGGGGTTCTTCATAGGTTAATTCAAAAGGAGATTCTCAGTACTTTGTCATCTTTATTGATAACTTTTCCAAAAAAATTGGGTATATATGTTGAAGCATAAAAGTGAGATTTTTACGACCTTCAAACAATTTAAAGTCGTGGTCGAGAAGCAGACAAGAAAGAATATCAAGATAATGAGAACTGACAACGGCTTATAATTTTGTTCTGAAAATTTTGAGCAATTATGCAAGAATTGAGGTATTGTGAGCTATCGTACAATGAGGAAGACACCTCAACAGAACGGTGTTGCTGAAATGATGAACAAGACTCTGTTAGAGAAGGCCAGATCTATGTTTTCTAATGCTGATTTGAGCAAAGTGTTCTAGGCTGAAGCCGTGTCTACAACGTGCTATTTGGTAAATCGTTCTCCCTCCACTGCTATAGAGTGAAAAATGCCTAAAGAAGTATGGTTTGGTAAGTCTGTTGATTACTCCAATTTGATGGTTTTTTGTTGTCTTGTTATGCACATGTTAGTAAGGGAAAAGTTGAACCGAGAGCTGAGAAATATATTTTCTTAAGCTATGGGTCTGAAGTTAAGGATTATAAATTGTGGCTTACTAATCCTAAGTCACCTAAATTTCTTATTAGCAGGGATGTGACTTTTGATGGGAACCTAATACTTCAGAGAATCATACACACTGATGAAAAATACAGTAATCAGTGAGTTCTTAAGTAGGTGGAGCATGAGTGTCAGGGTTGAGATATGGTACAGAAAGACAATGATGACACAGAAGAGGATATCCATCATCCTAACAGAGATAATGTTTTTTCACCAAAACCCCAGTATATTATTGCAAAGGGCAGACCGAGAACGGAAATTAAACCACCGCAGAAGTATGTGACTTATGCAAACATTGTGGCTTATGCTCTGTCAGTGGCAGTGTCACACCCCAATTTAGGAAATGTGACCGGCCATAGATCATGGGTCTTAATCTAGTGAACCAAGAAAGCCTTAATCAGTAATTAGCTAACAATATGCTAAAAAGATCTCAAATGCTAAGAATTTAATCAATTAAAATCTATATTAAATAATGTGGGACAACCAACCCATAATATCTCAACAACTCATAATCAATTATTGTTTAATTAAATGCAGAAGCGAAATACATGTCCTAAGAGGTCTTAATCCTGAATCTCACGAAACTACCGAGTCCATCATCTAGTCTCATCACTGGTTGCCTGAAATATTTTTACTACGTCAGCTAAAACTAGTGAATAAAAATATGTATAATAATATACAGTTTAAAATAAGAGATTCAAATAGTTTGTACTTCAAACATAATTATGATATGAAATACACTGTGAGTCGACCCAAGGGTGTCAAGCAAGGCCAAGGGTCGATGCATAGGGTGGCAGGGTCGACCCAAGGACCAACCAAGGCACTGTGAGTCGACTCACAGAGGCTGTGGGTCGACTCATAGGCCAACAAGGGCTCCATGAGTCGACTCACCAAAGCCGAGACACATGAGTAGACTCATGGGGACCATGAGTCGACCCAAAGGCTGGGCAGCCACCATGAGTCGACCACAAGGTCAAGGGCCACCTTCTGGTTTCATGAGTCGACTCACCAGAGGCATGAGTCGACTCACCAGGGCGAGGCAGCCATGGGAGGCTAGTTTGACTTCGGTTTTTCTTGATTTTTGATTTATTTTCTTCATTTTAATTAAATTTAATAATACATTAACATATTTTTGGGTGTTTTGAACATATCCTATTAGATGTAAAATATTAAATCGTGTACCGGTTATGATTATAATTTGTTGAGATATATAATATATATATATATATACATATATACTTACTGGAAAAACAAGATATTGATTATCTTTTATTGGTTTTTGATCCTAATCAACATAGGTATAACAATTAACATATTTGTATGTGTTTTAATGATCTGATTTAACTAATATAAAAGATGTTTACATATTATATATATATCAAATAAAATTTTATTACAGTAATGTATATATATATATATGTGTGTGTGTTTACAGTTATATATATATACACAATACATAATCTTAGATCTGTTATTCTCATGATCTTAACGTCTTATTTTTCGCATGCTTTGGTGATCTACAACTACCCATTGTGATCTAAACATGATTCGTATGTGGGTGTGATTGTATAAATATATATTCACTGTAAAAGAAAACCAAAACAGAGAACTTACTCGAATCACCCACTAGTGATGGCTACCAACGAAGGAGATGATGATGCGATGGTGGTGCTGGGATGGCTGGTGGTGCACGGCTGCTGTGGTGGTAGTTGATGATGGCAAAGGTGGAGGATGGCAGTGAGAGAGATAATAGAGGGAGAAAAGAGGGGAGAACGCAGGGATTTGCGAGAGAGAGGTGCTGGTCGCGTGAGGGAGGAAAGCTGAGGGAGAGGGGGTAAATATGGGGGTCAAATCCCCAAGATCAGGGATTTAATCCAATCATTTCCAAAACCTAAGCCAAAGATCATGGGCATGAGCTGGCATCTCAATCCACCAGGGAAACCTCCCTTTTCTTTTTATTTCTTTTCTTTGATTCCCTTTTATTTATTTATTTTCTTTATTCTTTATTTAATTAGCTTAATTAATTTAAGAGCAAGATGATTTACTTAGGATTTAAATTAGCTTTTAATTAATTAAATGTCTTCAGAACTTATTACTATAGAAGTTCTTTTAAATTAATTTGTAATAATTAATTCATTTATAATTCAATTAAGTGAATTAATAATTGTTTTAAAAATTTTAAATTTTACCGAATTTTACATGCGTTCTCAGGATACATTCAGATCCTCATGAACAAAACTGATCAGGAGCCATTTGGCCTCAAGAATACATAGGCCACTTACCAATGCCTGGTCAACCTCATGTTCAAATGAAAGATTGGTCAGAACGTCAAGGTCTACGTCGACAATATGCTAACCAAGAACAGGAAAGCCAGTAATCCTCTTACAAACCTCGAGAAAACTTTTCAGTTACTGCATAATTTTAATATGAAGTTAAATCTGGCTAAGTGTGCATTCTGTGTATCAGGAGAATAGTTCCTCGGGGTTATGGCCAGCCAGCGAGAAATTCATAGCATTCCTAGAGGTGTAGTCCCCGAAGATGGTAAAAGAAGTTCAGAAACTGACCGGACGATTGGCAGCCCTAAACTAGTTCATCTCAAAGGCGACCGATCGTTGCATGCTATTTCTTAACATCTTGAAAAAAACATTCAACTGGACAGAAGGCTGTGAGCAAATCTTCACGGATCTAAAAGTGTACCTGATGTTTCCACCACTGTTGTCCCAAGTTGTGCCAGGCGAGGAACTCTTCCTCTACCTAGCCATCTTAGAAACAACAGTCAATTCGACCATCGTCCATGATGATGCAGGTGTCAAGAGGCATGTCTACTATGTCAGCCGAACATTCTGTAGAGCAGAATCCAAATACCCACATGTGGAAAAGCTGGCATTCGCTTTAATCGTCTCAGCTAGGCCACTATGCCCCTACTTCTAGGCCCAAACTATAGTCGTACTAACTGATCAACTATTGAGGCAGGTATTATAAAGGCCAGTTACATCTGGATAATTGGCGCAGTGGTCAGTGGAGCTAGGCAAATTTGACATCCAATATCGGCCACGACCAGCCATAAAGGGACTAGTAGTGGCTGACTTCTTGGCAGAATTCACGACACCAGAACCCATCCTCCCTAAGTAGCAGCAGGATCGCTTGGAGGCCGAGGTCCAACAAGAGGCTGAGGTCAACTTTGATGTGTAACAAGTATGGATAATCAACGTCGATTGGTCCACACACCAATTGGCCAGTGGAGTTGGTCTCATTCTCATCTCTTCTCAAGGTGAGGTACTCTAATATGCTATACACTTTGGATTTCAGGCCACCAACAATGAGGCAGAATACAAAGAGGTCATAGTTGGACTCAAGATGGCACTGGCAATGGGCCCGAGGCAAGTGAAAAAATTTAGCGACTCCCAATTGGTGGTCGGCCAAGTAAGGGGAGATTTTGATTCCCGAGAAGAACGAATGAAAGCTTATAAGTCCATTATAGACGAGCTCACGAACAGGTTCGACAAGTTCCTGATTGAAAGGGTCCTAGGGACAACAATTAAAGAGCCAGCAATCTTGCTCGGCTGGCCTCAGCTCCTGAGGGGCAGATGGGTCAGAGAATACTTATAGAGTACTTGACCCAGCCGAGTACAAGTGAAGAAAAGGCACTGAGCACAACGGTCAACATGGCTCAAATTTATTTGGTTTGGGCAGAAAATATCATCAACTTCCTACTAAATGGCCAGCTACCAACCGACAAAGCTAAAACAATAAAGTTAAGGTATCGGGTAAGTAAGTACGTACTTATTAACAACATTCTATATAAGCGTGATTTCTTGGTGCCTTATCTACGGTGCATCTCGAAAGAAGAATCAGAGTACGTGATGAGGGAGATACACGAGGGAATATGTGGCAATCACTTGGGCAATAGGGCATTATTAGGAAAAATCCTGATGGTCGGCTACTATTAGCTCACGGTGCGTAGGGATGTAGAAAAGTTCGTCAAGAAATGTGACAAGTGTCAGAGGTTCACGGTCATTCCTAGACAACCACCAGAAGAGCTCACAATGGTTACTACCCTCTGGCCACTCGCCAAGTGAAGAATTGACATTGTGGGGTCATTCTCGATTGGGAGAGGGCTGGAAAAATTTGTAATGGTGACAATCGACTACTTTATCAAATGGGTAGAGGCAGAACTGATGGTGAATATTACATAGTAGAAGACTATAGACTTCATTTGGAACTGAGTCATGTGTCGGTTCAGTATCCCGAGAAACATCATAACAGACAATGGTAAACAGTTTGACAACAAGGGATTCAGAGAGTTTTATTGACACATGGGCATCCAGAATCAGTACTCGTCCCCTGTCCATCCACAAGCTAATGGACAGGTTGAGGTAACCAACAGAATAATTCTAAAGATTATCAAGACAAAGCTAGAGGCAGCAAAGGGCCTATAGGCTGAGGAACTTCAAATGTTCTATGGACATACCAAATGGCAATACGAACTCTAGCGGGAGATACCCCATTCATGCTCGCTTTTGGGAATGAACCTGTCATCCCAGTAGAGATTGACCTAGCTAGTCATTGAACCTCCAACTTCGACGAAGATGCAAATGACTGAGCTCTCAGAGACGGCTTGGATCAGATAGATGAAGTTCGAGAAGCCTCACCTCTCAGAACAGCCATCTACCAACAAAGAGTGAAAAAGTACTATGACAACAACGTTAAGAAAAGAGAGTCCAGAATAGGTGACTTGGTCCTTCGAAAGGTGTCACTCACCACCAAAGATCCCCGAGAGAAAAAGATTGGGTCGAGCTGGAAAAGACCCTACTAAGTAGAAAAATGAGTCCAGTCCGGGGTATACAGACTGAGAGACACAAATGGAAAGGTACTTCCACACGCATAGAATACCGAGCATCTTAGAAAGTACTATCAGTGAAAACTTGTAAATAGTCTCAATAAAAGTATCATTTTTTCTCTACATCCTCTATAAGTTCTACAGCAAGATCGCTTGAGGATCTGATCGGTCAAAGAACGGTTGGATTGTTTGAAGGATTCTACAAATATTAACGGCTAGATCGCCTGAGGATCTGGTTGGAAAACAACGGTTGGATTGCTTGAAAATCCAATCGAAACTCTAAAGACTTGTACAAATTCTACAATCGGATCGCTTTAGGATTTGATTGGCCAAACAACGGTCGAATTTCTTGAAAATCCGACTGAGGCCATAATGACTTAGATAACATAAAAGTCTATTGAAACTTTGAAAGGTAGACTGAGACATTTAACACTTGGTAAAATAAAGTACAAAATAAATTAGACAAGGAATTCGAAAGAAAATTCAATTTCATTCATTAGAATTTTTTTATAAAAGATAAAAAAAAGATTACATAGAAAGTAAAAAAGGGAAATCAAGCTGGGGGAAAAGATGGCTTCTCGATCGTCCCTCCTTCTTCATTCGCTGGGCTTTCGGCCGTAGACTCTTCATTATCCCACAAGAAAGGGGAGAAAGCCACGTCCTTGAAAGCCATTGTCACCCAAGCCTTCATCTCACTAAAGCCGCTGATATAGAAATCAGTGGTCTCTAAGTTGTATTACTTAGAGGCTTTGTACCTCTCGACGGCCTCATCCCCCGTCTGAGCCAGCTTTGTCGAGAGCTCAAACACTTGGGCTTGAGCCTCTTCAGCCTTCTTCTCGGTTGCCTTGGCCCTCGCCTCGAACTCCTCCAGGTTTTTGTTAGCCGTGTCCCTCTTGGCCATGACCTTAGTCAACTCTGCCTTGGCCCGAATGGAAACCTTACGGAGCTCATTCTTTGTCCTCTTCAGCTCTCCACCTTACTTCGTGAAGTCGGCTTGCAGAGCAATGACCTTCTTGCCCTTAGCAATGACTAGAGCCTCCCGCTGGTGGCAGCGGGTTGATAGATGGACCGCACAAGCACAAGTCTACAAAAGGAAAAATGCAAAGAGGTTAGCCATATACGCGAAAAAATTAAAAATTAGACAAACAAAATCATAAAAGCACTCTTACCCGAGTAAGGTCAAGGATTAGGTCCTTGGACAACTGAGAAGTACTGATGTCATCCAGGGCATTGTTGTCCTCCACCAAAAAATCATGCATTTTTTCCCAGGCCAGTTTAAATTTGTTGAACATCTCCCTGGGAGATCAGGAGGATGTGCACAGGGCTATGAGAGCGACCGAGAGCTTGAGAGTGGGGTAGCAGGGGCTACCGACACATTCTCCATAGTCGGAGAAGCCTCTGGTGGGTCTAACTCCACCACTGCTATCGCCTTGGCCTTAGGAGTCGGTACAATAAGAGGAGGATGAGGGGAGCCTTAACTAGAAGCCTGGGCTTGTTGGCCACAGAGGACTTGGCCTCTCCCGTTTGGCGCGACCTAACCTTTATTATAAGAGACTTGTTCAATCTTTTCGATATTCCTGCTCAAGCAACAAAAAACAACAAAGAATTAAAAATATGAGCAATAAAAAAAACTAACAGAAATGATTAAAAGAGAAAAGGTGTAGGGTTCTCACTAGGGGTATCGGGGCTAAGAAGCCATGGACTCAGCTTCTGCGGAGTCACCATGAGGCTGAATGTCCTTGAGGGGTGATCTCGAGCGGCCTTCACCCAAACTTTTGCTTCATTGTCGATCATTGGCTCGGCTGATATGTCCTCAGAGCTGGGTTTTCCCCATATTATTTTGATTCTAGGGGCATAAGGCCCAACAACTTCATTGGCCTGGAATTCCCAATCCATCCCCGAAATGAAGAAAAATATTTCCTTCCAAAATTTATTGGATGAGGGGCATCCATGAATAAGGATCTAAACTTTTGACCGGGCCTAGAATAAGTACCAGCCGAGTTGCTTCTCCTTCGGCTAGTAACAATAGAGTAATTTCTCCACCGATAGGTGGTGCTGACCACCCAATGCCTCTTTCCAGAGAATAATGGCGCTCTAGAGAACTCTCCAGGCATTGGGTATAAGCTAACCAAGGAACAAGCCTAAGAAGTAGATGATCTCTCTGACTATCTTAGGAAAGGAAAGCCTCGGACCGGCTGCAAAAGCATGCTCATACGAGCATTACTCTCCGTTTGAAGAAGAACAAGCACGCTCATCGCGTCGAGGGGGTCTAAACTCAATAGAAGAAGGGACAAACAAAGTGGAATGGAGACGCACTAAGTCGATGGGATGGCTAACCGAAGGAATGAGTTTAGTCACGAACTCCTGAATTCCCTCCTCAAGGAGACGGGCCATAAAACTCGAGGTCTCACCCCCGTCACCAGGAGAAGATGTAGAGCCCATAAATTCTATCTATCTTTTTTTTTATTTGTTGTTTAATTGGCAGATTAAAGGGGTTTAATGGTATATTTGGTCAATTAGACTTATTAGGGTAATAAATTAAGTCAACCCCTTCATTGTCCATCTTTTATCGGTCCAAAACAAAACCCTTTTGTTCCTCATAGGCAACGTCTTCTTTCCCCTTTTCCCTTTTTCAATCTCTGGTTCGCTCCCCTTCGCCGACGTTGATTTTTGGCTTTCCCTCCCCCGATCTTAGATTCCTCTTTCTTAGTCATGGCTTATCTCCCTTCCTCCCCTGTTTACAGATCTCTCTTTGCCGAGCTTTGTCTTCGAGCTCAGCACCGACGCGAGCTACCAGCCGCCGCCACACTATGCCACTATCATTGCCGATGGAATTCCACCATCATAACCGCGACAGAGAGAGAGAGAGAAAGAGACTACCGGCCACCGCCACACCAGCGCCACCACCGACGCTTGCAGTCGTTTTCAATGACCACATTTCCCGATCCACGGGTGTTAACTTCCCTCCCGATCTTCAATCTGAGATCGCAGACCCCTCCCCGATCTTTGTGAGTTTCCATCTCACTTTAGGTACTATTTTTGTGAGAACTCTTTTGAATGAATTTTGTCTGAGGGTGGTTGGTAGAGTTTTTGCCAACTATTTGATAGAATGAACCATTATTTGGAAAAATCTAAATTGAAAACCAAAGATTGGTGGTTGTATGAAATTGTACTTTAAGTTGGGTTTGAGCTGTTTTGGCCAGGGAATTAGTTTCTTTCATCAAAAGAATTTAGTATAACTTGCATGCTTACGTTTCACAAGAGATATGATGACTCAGATTTTTCTGTACTTAAACACTTGTACTTCATGTATATGTTGATTAGTTTTATTACCGTAGATGGAGGTTAAATGCGTGTATGTGAAGTAATGATGGATTGTGTGTTGTTGAGATCCAGGTGGAGCCTGCGTATATATACATATATCGCTTGTTTTCTTTTCAGGTTAATTTAGAGACGGTTAAACCGTCTACTTATCCGAAAATAGAGAAAATTTTATCAGAATTTTCTAAAAATTTTTATATTTGGATTATTTTTATAGAAACTATCCATTTTATATTTTCATAACTTTTCTACCTAGTAGTATAGTTTATAAAGAAATGTTAATACTTTTCTCATCTTTTCATAAACCAATTCTTTTCTTAATCTTTCGTCGTCCTAGTCGGGTTGATGTGAGACCTTTTGAGATCTAGTCGTATCTTTTGGATCTCATGTACGCTTCAGGAAATCTGGGGCGTGACAGAAGAACCTCGAACAGTTATAGGGAAAGGGTTGTGAATGGAAATAGTCTCCTTGGAGTCCGAGCGACAGATATCAGAGGAGCGAACTTTTTGAAAAAATTCTATGGTGACACTCCTCCAAAAATAAAGATGAACCCTAACAGCGGTACAGGCCCTACCGATAACTAACTTAAAAGTAGGGTGGTCAGGCACAAAGGCGTCGACCATGGGAGGGAGTTTGAAACCACGAGAGAAAAAATCCTATCAAGAAAAAAAGAAGGAAAATGAGCGAAGAAGAGGGGATATGGCAAGACCTCTAGGTCAGAACTCAAGAAAGCCAGGGTAGTTCTTCAAGAGGAAGATGACGAAAATAGAAAAGTGAAGAGAAGGGAACTTGCTGATAAAGGATGGAAGAACTACGTTGACTCGTAGGAACGGAGGATCACGAAGCCTTGTCACCAGAGAAAATGGGGGAGACCGCCGAAGAATCGTAGAGAGGAAGGAGTTTTTCTTTGAAGAAATTGGGGAAGTAAAGTGAGGAAGATCCCTCTCTTCACACATTTAAGGACATAGGACGAATGACCAAGATTAAAACATCATTGAAATCCGACAGTCTCGAGCTCGAACGATCTCGATCGTTCAATGGCCAGGATTAACTCACGTGTCAGTCGGAGGCCAAATGACCACTATTTTTGACGTTTGAAAAGACCAACTTTAAATGTGAAGTGATGTTTAAGGTACCGAGTAGCCGTTATCTCGGGAAGAGAAAAAGACAGCTCGTTCTACGTATAACAGTCACTTCGGGGAGTGGAAAAGACGTTATGCTTTGCGTGTAACCATCACTTTAGAAAAGGCATATCGTATTTCCATCGTCGATTACATTCAGTTTGGGAATAGGAAACATCTGATAAGTATAATATGAACGGTTGGCTATGATCGACCGAGATTATGACTGAATGACACTACCACCGATCGACCGAGACCATGGCCGACCGATCGATCGACAGAGATTATAAACCACTGAAGTTACAATCGATTAAAACTATATTTTTAGTCGACTGGGGGCAAGAGATCATGTTAATTACATCGACCAATCTACAAAGCACTCAAGATATACTCAAGAGATGTGCTCGATCAGCCCAAGGACAAAACATATGATCTGTCAATCAGCCAACGCAATCAGGTCAAAGACATAACAACAGACCCATAATCGACGCCTACAATCTCTTCCACAATTACTCCGATAACCGTTTCAACAGTAAATCAGGGATCGATATTTATCACAAATCCCAAGGATCATGCTCAGACGCGACAAATTAGGAATCGGTTACAACAAATTTGAAGGATCACGCCCACACGAGGTAGATCGGGATTCAGTTATCACGAATCTCCAGATTCGTGCCCCTGCACCTCTATATATAGTCATCGTCCATGTTCTCCAAAGGTACGTCATTTTTTATACAATTCTACAACTCTACACTGCCTCTTCGCTAACTTAAGCACCAATGGATCTTAGACCGACACCCCAACGGTGTCTAGATTTTGATATTTTGCAGGTCATTGACGATCTCGATGAGCCGTTCGAATTCAAGCACCAACACAACATAACTAAAAATCTTCATATAAAATGTCTCTAGACAACGAACCGAAAAAATTATAATTTGATCTACAAAAAGTTATAAAATGAACCTTAAAGTGTCATAAATCTGGAAACAACAAATATCATAAAATATGTTCATTTGTGGCACACCGTAAAGTATCATAACTTGTGCCACAAACAGTCACTACAAATCTTCATATAAAATGTCTCTAGACAACGAATCAAAAAGACTCATAATTTGATTCACAAATAATCATAAAATAGACCTTAAAGTATGATAAACTTGAAACCAACAAATATCATAACATATGTTTATTTATAGCACACTAGAAGGTTGTCATAACTTGTGTCTGAAACAGTCATACAACATGACCACAAATCTTCATATAAAACGTCTAGACAGCGAATTGAAAAGGATCATAATTTGATCTGCAAATGGTAAACTTAAATTACTAATTAATATGCTTCCTAATTGAATGTCCAATTAAAAGTATCGAACACATATTTCATATTCTTATTCAAGCATCGAGTTTTCACATAGTTACTTCATACATTTAAAAAAAAATATGCAACATATATATATATATATATATATATATATATATATAACTG
>JAUTBS010299579.1:0-10902 GCA_032361285.1 Aequorea victoria
GCTCAGTGGTAGAGCTAACACATCATTTATCATTGTACTATGACATATATCCACGCATTATCAGGTGTGCGATATATTCCATATATTATACAGTGGCATATATCCACGCATTATCATGTGTGCAATATACCCACAGCATGGCACTTACCATGTAATGTCAAGGCTGTCATAGCAACCGTATTATGTTCTTTCATAAAACATCCAAGTCTTATTATGTTCCAAAATAGATGCTTATAAAATAGTTCATAAAACAAGTTCGCAAACATAGCTTTCTTTCACGAGTAAAACAACCATTCATTTTCATAACACATGAAAGTATAAGGCATTCAAACATAGCTTTCTTTCACGAGTAAAACAACCATTCATTTTCATAAGACATGAAAGTATAAGGCATTTAACCATTCACACATTTATAAAGCCAATTTAGTGATAAGGAAACACCCACCTCAAAGACGAGTGCTCCTCCTCGAGCCACGTCCTCCGTTTCACTCCGGAACTCCGGTTCCTAACACATAGATCGGATTAGAATTTAACTACGTGAACTAAAGCGACACATGCATGTTGGTGTGGGTATGCAAAGGGGTATTTTTTTTCTTAAGTATATCCTTATTAATCATTCTTGGTACCCTCATAGTCCCCAAAGATCCCTAACTTAGGTTTAGTTACTTGGGTTTGCTTAAAGCCTTCTTAAACCTCATTCTCCTCATTTTCAGATTCTGCCATTGTGATTCAAAATACGTTAAAAATACCAACCCTCACTGGAAAATTCTAAACCTTTATAGGGTGCTAGATTTAGATGTTATCTAGACTTCTCATGAATAAACCGAGCACTGTTCGTGAACATAAAGGAGTCCAACAAATAGTACAACATAATCTCTCAAAAAAGGAGTCTGCTTGGTAAAAACCTGATATCTCAAAATGTACAGGTCCAAAGTGAGTTCTGTAAAAATGGGGTGAAACTAGACCCATAGACCTTTATTTGGATAGGTGGATCAGCTCAAGGGTATTTTTGTAGAACAATATACAAGGGTTCAAATTGGTCTACTATTCTGCCTCTCTGTCACATAAACTTCAAAAATGTCAAAGAGATTCAAAAATACATTTTTGGGTCTAACCAAACATGAAACATGCTAAAGACATCCTAAAGAATCCCTTTTAGAAACAATTTTTAATTTGGATATTGTTTCATTCCCAAAAAAAATTCTAAAATGTCATAAAAACAACTCTGTTTTGGTCCTTTCTTCGCAAAAATATACAACCACCAACTTCTCCTATTTTACTATGTCCAAGGCTTGTCCAGACACATCCTAATAACATAATACATTCATACAAAGTTTCTTAATCACTTTCTAGATTATTTTTTCTTTATCTTTTGTCCTTTCAAAACTTTCCTAGAACAAGGTTCTAAGCTCCTATTCTTGATTCCATGGTTCACCTTTGTTCTTGTCCATTTTTGTCCATGTTTCTTTTATCTTGGAGAGGATTTGGGATATGAAGATGATATTAGGAGGTGAAAATCTTGAATATCACTTACTTGGTGGACTTCTTTGCTCCAAGAACTAGGACTTAGCTTTAATGTTCTTCATCTTTTCCTTTTTCTTCTTCTTCCTTCTTCTTCTTCTTCTTCTTCCCTTTTCCTTTCTCAAGTCTGGATCTTCTTCTTCTTCTTCTTCTTCTTCTTCTTCTTCTTCCCTTTTCCTTTCTCAAGTCTGGATCTTCTTTTTCTTCTTCTTCTTCTTCCCTTTTCCTTTCTCAGGTCTAGACCGACAAGTCTGGACCGAATTTGTAGAGAGAAGGGGGAGGTTGGGAGAACAACCTTTAAAGTGTAGAAAGTGGTTCTATTTATAGGTAAGGTGGTGTGAAATTTTCCAAGATTTTCCCATTTAATTTAATTCCCTAAAATAAGTCAATCAAGTCTCCCATCTTGATGACTTCATTTGGCTACAATGTCTTCTAAAAGAGGACAATGACATGAGCCAAATAGTTGTTTGATGGATATGAGAGATCAAATCAATATTATGAGAAAAACAGTTTCTAGAAAGACTTTAATTTTTGCTAGTCTTTTTTTACTAGTTTTCCCCCATAATTTAGTTATTGCATGTATTCTTATCCTCCTGAGATATATTTATGTGTATAATTATCTCCCACAATTAATTATTTAGGAGAAAAGATGAATTAAAAACTTAATTTTAGGTTGCTTGTAAATTGAGCAGCCATCACATCAAACTTTCCTCATTTATTTCTTTATTTAAAAATTAATGAATTAAGTCACATCACAACTTCTCACATGGGAGGGAGAGAGCCGCCGACCCAAGGGGCTGTTTGGTGGGGAATTTATTTTGTTATTTTCTTAATTCCAAAATTTAAAAATTCATGTGGGTCCCATTTTGATATTTGATTAAAGTTTGGGCCTTTTTGTGATTTTTTAAGACTTCTTCGTGGAGTGGCCTTTAATTTAATTCTTTGGGCCTCCAAGAATATAATTGGGTTCAAATACTTAATTATATTAGGCCCCCATAATGTTTGGCTGAAAGTCTTAATTAAATTTTTCTATTGGGCCTCTTAAAGTTTGGGCCGTATTAAGCCTTTCATAACCTTCCTTCTTTTCAACTCTCAAATTGAGTTCTTTGGCTTGTGACTCTATTGGGCCATTATAGTTGAGCTTAGTCTCATTATTTACCCAAATTTATATTTAAAGTTTTTGGGGTTTAGGACTTCCTGGGCTTTACTTTGGCCCGTTTCGGTTTTCTACGTCTTTTTCGCCTTTCGTTGGACTTTCCAACTTGAATATTTTAAACTCTCTTTGTTCAAAATTTATTTAGACTCTTTTTATCAATTTCATCTTTCTAGGTTTATCCTATTCTATATTTCATGCCTTCATCCCTTTGTTCATAGGGTTTGAATGTCATTTCTCCAGGCGTAACGCCTTTGTTCTAGGTTTAACATCTAAGGATTCGTGTTTGAGAAAAGTGAGGCGTCACATGCCCTCTCCATCGAGTCCAAGAAGGTTGAGTCTCTACGGGTGAAGAAAAAAGGAAAAATACAGGCACAGAATAACACAGGCCTATTCGTCGAGATGTATCTCTACAGCTAAGAAAAAAAGGTTTGCGAGAGGAGCTCGGCTTGTTCGCTGAGACTCTGAATCTCAAACAGAAGACGAAAAACCGAGAGTGCGGGACGATACCGACTTGCAGTCTCCGTCGAGTCTCAGAAGGCTAAGTTTCTATGGGCAAAAAAAAAGGAAAAATACAGACATCGGACGACACCGGCCTATCCGTCGAGACTCTGAATCTTTACGGCTAACAAAAAAAGGTTTGCGAGAGGAGCCCGAGTTTCCATCGAGATTTATCTCTCTACGGCTATGGAAACAAAAGAAAAGATAGAGGAAGCCCTGACTTTCTGTAGAGATTCTGAATCTCTATGGGAAGACATAAAAGGGGAGGTTTCGGAAGAGTAACCAAAGGGAAAAATACTTTTTGCCAAGTGACGAGAAGGGTGCGAGCTTTGCAGCCCGACTTTTCGTCAAGATTTATCTCTCTACGAATATGGAAACAAAAGAAAGGCTGTGGTACCAAAGATCGGCTTATGCGTCGAGACTCTGAATCTCTATAGTGAGAAAGAAAATGGGAGGGGAGATGAAGAGTGACCTTTCCGACGAGGAGTTGAGCTCATACGGCAAGGGAGGTCGTGTTGCGGGATGATACCGACTTAACTGACGATCCTGAGCTCGAATGGAGAAGGATGCGAGACAAATCTGACTTACACCTTGGTCAAATGACTCGATTTGTGGGGTGATACCGGCTTAACCGACAAGCCTGAGCTCAAATGGCAAAGGATGCAAAACAAAGCCGACTTACACCTTAACCAACTGACTTGATTTGCGGGGCAATACCGGCTTAATCGACGAGCCTGAGCTCGAACGGCGAAGGATGTGAGACAAAAACGACTTACACCTTGACCAACTGACTAAATTTGCTGGAAGATACCAGCTTCACCGACGAGCGTGAGCTCAAACAGAGAAGGATGCAAGACAAAGCCGACTTAACTGATGAGCCTGAGCTCGAACGATGAAGGATGCGTGACAAAGCCGACTTACACCTTGACCAACTGAGGCAATAAAAAAAGGGGGATACAGTACAAGACCGACTTACACAGTAAAGGAGATGTAGTGACAAAGACTGACTTACACTACCAGGAGGACTATCATCGGGAAACATCGATCAGTGGCTCGATGGCGAAGGAACTCGTAACTCAGGGAATTCCGAGTGAACTACACATAAAAGGGAAATGGATAGGATCTAACCAAAAATTAAGCTAAGTCTCGGCCGAATGACTACGAGACTCGAGATGACCAACGGAGAGTCCCGAAAAGAAATAGGTATGGGTTGGTGAAAACCCAGCTCTTACGAAAGAGAAGAGGTTGGGCTAACAGCCCAACGACTGCAAAGGTTTAGGGAAACCCTGGAGGGCTCCCAAAATAAAAAGAACAAGGTACGGGTTGATGAGTGTAGACACTCCAATTTTGACTAAACCGAACATCGGCCAGTTCCCATCCAGCTCTTCCGATGATGAAATGTACATTAGTCACACCAAAAGAACTTTCATGGGAGTTCGAGAGTCCAAGGAGTACTTCTAATACATCCCAAAAACACCCTAAAACATTCAAAATACCAAAAATACCCCTTGGTGCAACCACCCAGCGCTGCGCCACCTCTAAGTGGCACACGCCACTTCCTTCCAAACCGATTCATGCCACCCCAAACCTCAATACCTAGCGTCGCGCCATAACCTTTTCATGCCACTAGCCAAAATAATGTCAAAGCCCCAAGACATCTTTATCCTTGGCACGTGCCACCTCAAAGTGGCGCGCACCTCCTTTCACATGGCGCACGCCACTTCAGAGGAGCTTTCGGCACTAAGTCAGCTCCTCGCTCGAAAAGTCTATAAATAGGACCCCTCCCCACCACAAAACAGATCCCAAATTCGGAAGAGCACCAAACCTCTGCAGAATTTAAACCCCATTCCGACTCCCGACATATATTTAACCCGAACCTTTACCAAACTAATAAACTAAGCTTAAGCTAACCTCGAAACTTCACTAAAACGAACCAAAATTCAGACTCATCAGCATTTAGAAGAACACCGGAGGCTCGAAAACCGCGTGAAAGGACTCCCAGAGATGTGCTGTACGTGAGGAAGAGCCGAGCTGTGGAAATTGCTTGAAACTTTACCTAGTTCATGAGATACACGGTAGGTTCTCTTTTTCTATCTATCAGTTTTTTTTCTTCCCCTAAAAGTTCTTTCTCTTTGGTAAAAGGGGAGAAAAAGACCATTGGTCTCATTCTCCCCAGTTCTATTTTCTATTTCTGTTAAAGCTTGTTTTTCTGCTTTCTAGAAAAGTATGTTATTTTTCTTTCTTTTTCCCATGTTTAGCCATAGAAAAGCATGAAATTTAGGATCCAGATTAGCTATCGAAAATCCTACGTGAATTGCTATGTTTTTTATTTTTTTCATCATATAAAAAACACTTACACCCGAGCACACTATTTTCCTTGAAAACAATAGCCCTTTTTGGACCTCCTAGTGTCGAGCTCACTCTGCTATAGTGACACGTGCCACTTCCAGAGAGTTCAGAGGTGGCGCACGTCAGGTTCCAGTGGTGCGCGCCAGGTTAGAGGTGGCGTGCGCCACCTCTGCTAAAAACCAGTGGCTTTCCAGTAGCCTTTTCTGTGATTTTATGCTTTAACAGTATGTCTTATATGCATGACTGTACTGATATGCTGTCATCTCCTCTTTTTGACATGCCTTTAAGTGTAAGTATGTGTAGAAAGTCTTAGTTTTAGGTTAGGTTTTATTTCATTTTTTTTAATGTTCTCTTTTCAAACCCCCTTTCTGTATATGTTACTTTTGATAAATTTAAGACAAGAACAAGAGAGAATGGTTTAGTAGAGGCTGATCTTCGGATCGGGCGAGAGGGTTATCTAACACCTTCCCTTTTTGTACCCTAGCTCCCGAACTATTTACTCTGGTAAGGATGGACTAGTTTGCCTTGAAAGTTTTAGTTTCTTGGTTTATCCGAAAACCAAGTGGCGATTCCAAAATCGTGCGTCCTTTAACACGGGCGCATTTAGGGGAAAACCTATTTCCTTTCCTCCTCGTGGTTCATTCCGCATACACTCCCCGTTTGAGTGAGGGACGGAGGAAGAAAGGAATTTAGAGGGCGGGTCCCTCACATAAGGACCAAGAGTATTGACGACTAAATGCTCGATATCAAAGGATCGTATTTGTTCTCGAAGGCTAAGTTACTTAAAAAGTTCAAGATGCCTGATCTTGACATATTGGATGGGACCGGAGACCCAAAGACACACTTGAGGATGTATGCGGGTGCTCTTAGGGCCATAGGAATTGAGAATGAATTATTAGCCCAATTACATTCGGCTTCGCCATTAGATCTAAAACTTAATCCACTCTGGCAATATAGCCCCACCAACCTTCGAAAAGCCCAATGTAACCACCAATCTATTACCATACCATGTTGTCCTCCCGCCAACTAATATCAATCTCATCAAGAATGATCAAACACCATCCAACCCTACCTCATACATCATCACATTCGACATTTCCAAAATCCTTTATATCCATATTTGAGATGATTGTAGTGGGCTTGACCATGACAGAGGAAGAGAACCTGAGAAAGCATTATCATTCAGTGGGAGATCCTGAAGATTGTATTAAAATTCAGGACCAGTCTATGCCAAGGCTATCTGTTGATAAGGGAACGAACCCAAAAAATTTGGGAAAACAAAAGGAAGATGAGATGCAGCTGATCAAGATGCTCATCAACAATAGATGCCTTTAAGAAAATTGAAGTTAGTCTAGTTTAGAATCTTTTCATATTTTTGAAACTTTCAATGTAAGTCAAATTCTTTTTCAATAAAATGAGCTCGGTTCAAATTCAATTTGTTATACTCATAAGAGAATTCTTGCACTTCGAATTCCTTTATCTTTTCTTCCAAAAAAAGAGGGAAAAAAATCAATGATATCTTGTTTCTGAAACTATGTAAGGCCTAATTCCTTTAAAATGGATACATAGCAATCCCAACAATTAGGGTGCAACTCATTCCATAAAAAAATATTTGTTCCCACTATAGAAAGAGCCGAATAATAAACTTGAGCATTGAGGTTGATCCCTCAAAATGTCAATTCACGCCATGTCTCTTGGAGTGATCTCATAAATTTTTTGTTCTGTTATGAGAGGCAAAGATGCTTGACTTGTTATCTTTTCTAACCCGATTGCTTTAGTCAGTAATCCCTTTCTAATGCTGTAGAAGATCGAATTTCCGCGAAGAGGAAGTTGAGTTCCTACATGACTCTTTATTCAAACCAATTGGAAGAAAAGACTTCATGTTATATCTTATGTCTTGGACAGTCAAAATAGAAAAAAAGGGCTCGCTAGGCTAAATGAGAAAGAATGGAGAGAACTTCAATTGACTAAATGAAACCAAAAGATGATTTAGGGTTCCTTAACCTTGTGTCTAGAAGGATTCACGTGTCTAAGTCATGCGACTCAAAATGAAGAAAGGCCATCATTTCTTCTATCTAAAAAGTTAAAATTTATCATCCCTTACAAACTCCTTTGGACCTATGAATACTTCTTTTGAAAAATTCGTTAGCCAGTCATCCCCCCATTAGGGCTATAGAAAAAAGAAACAATGAACAAGGAAGAATGAATAGAAAAAAAATGACAAAAAATAAAAACTTACTCAAGAGGAAATGACTCATGAATCAAAAGGAGTGAAGTATGGTCAAACAGTATAAAGGAGAAGAAAACAAGAGTAACAAGAAAGTAGAGAGGGAATAGGTGGTTACTAACTTTAAAATCTAGAAGTCCAAAAATTGTTTGAGCCTTATTTTTTATTTCTTTCTTAACCTTGAACCTAACCTACATTACGGTCCAAATAAAGTCCTTTTCGATCGAAAAATATGGCTTAAGAATAAGAATCTCAGACAGTAGAGGTATAAACTCTTTCCAAGTTAGGAGCAAGTACGTCTCAAAAGATAGGGGCATGAATTTCTTAGTTCAATGATCGAAGTTGTGATGAAGACCCACACCGCAGCATGCAAGCTTTCCACAGCCGAACAGCGTGATCAACCCTAAGAGTAGGGACATTTAAGGTTAATAGGAATGCTTTTGAGAAGCACATGATCCCAGAAAAGACTTGAGGTACACACCATTTCGTTCGGCAACTGAAAGATACTTGAAACTAGGGATATTAACCGAGAGGACTATCACTACAACAAAAAGCAATTTTCTCGACGTAACAAAAAATGTCGGCAAAAGTCTAATCGCATTGGTAAAAATATTTATCAACATGAAGCCTTGCGTCGGCGAATGTGTATCGAGAAAGATTCTTGCTAGCGTAAAAGTACATAAGTCGGCAAATATTAAGGCTTTAGCAACATAATATTTTGTCGGTAAAAGCTTAAACTTTCGTCGGTAATTATATAGTGTGTCAGAAAAAGTAATTAAAAATATGAATATTGTTCACATTTTACACCGACAAGGCTAGTGTCGGCAAAAATATACTCTTTGGCAATGCATAAGATGAGTCGGTAGAAATATTTTTTTTACGTTTTCCAGATACTTTTTTTTTATAACAGAGAATTTCAACCAGTCCAACCTGCCATCCAGTACAAGTCTTTTTGCTGATGAGTTGTTTGCGTATAAGAAATAATTTTTATTTAAAAAAATAAGATTTTAAGTTTTAATTTGTTTTTCCTATAAATCTGTTTAATACCTGTATCACACCCAAACTCATTCATAAAACACAAATAAATTTGTGTATACATTCATTCCAACCAAATCAATTCCAATATAGTAATTAATTCAAATTACCTCAGCTCGTTAGCCTCTTTTGTGAATCTCTCATGCACCTCAAGGTCAGCTTTGCTCACAGTTGGCCTACTTGCAAGGACCTTGTCAAAATCATTTTTGGTGATGGGGCAGAATGGGTTGCACAACCATTAATCAACAAGACCAGACAATCACTTACTAAGAACGGCTTTGCTTCGGGCCACATATGCTGAGTCAAGAATTTAATTATTTTTTTCAGCGAGTAAAATTATAATATAAAAAATAAGAGATCTACAAAGATATATACCACAACAAAAAAGGGGGCATCTACATTGTACCAACTACTACAATGAAAATCTAGCCATTATAAGCCCAAACCATACCATAAAACTAAGACCAACAACATGCTTAACACCATAGCCAACTAATCAAGAGAATGGCAGTAGAGAAGTCACGACGTAGAAGAAGACTTAAACATTACAATGAATTAGCATAAAACCAGCAAAGCTATTAGCACACAAGGACAACAAAATTCAGTAACAGAAAACCCCACACTTAATCATGAGAAGGAAAAAAAACTGCATTATGGAAACCTATACAAATTCTAAACACATAATGCTAGTTTGGCACATACAGGATTCTTAAAGCAAGAAATATTATACTGAAATTAGAGATCACCTAGTGAAGATGGAAGCAGACATTTGATTTGCTCAAAACCTTATCCGTTATAATGTATCACAATAAGCTGGAGAATTATAGGCTTTTACAAGATTGTGACATGGGTTATAAAGTTTGTCCTAAAATTTCTTTGTTTTTCTATCTTTACCAGTCTCTCAATCATAAAATTATGTATGAGTCCTACCATATGAAAATCTTGAAATGTGATTTAATGGCTATGAGCAAATTAAGACAAAAAGTATAGAAGATTTTTTTACAAAAATCCTTTGCCATGAATGGACCTATGTCAAAATTCTCAAAAACTAAATTCAAGGGGAATTGATTTTTTTTTTTGGGAGGGGGGCAAGTCCGAGGGTGTAACTGGAATTCACTACAAACCCCAAAAAATGAGTCATAAACAAGTTTAAGCAAAGCTAATTGGAGATTTCTCCTTGAATGCAGGTGTTTAGTAAGAACTCAATAAATTTGGAGTAATTACACTTGACATGCATAGTTTATTTTCCTTCCCTACTACAAGAAAATACATTTTTAGCGACGCCAAATTCGTCGGTAACGAAGTCTAAATCGTCGGTAATACCCATTGCCGATGAATGGGCAAGTCGTTGCAGATGGCCCATCGGGGAAAGTTTACAGCGACGAATTTTAATCTGTCGCGAATACTATCTTTCACCGACGAACTGTGCTGTCTCCAATAGTACATCTTTGCCTACAACTTTGCTTCGTCGCTAATATACTCTTCACCGACGCATAGTTTCGTCGCCAATTGTGAGTTTTCCCTACGACGTAATTGTCGCCAATGAGACCTCTTCGCCTACCATTTTATTTCGTCGCTAATGTACTCTTCACTGACGCATATTTTCGTCGAGAATGGTAAGTTTTCCGTACAACTTCATCGTCGCTAATGATCTTCGCCTACAAGTTTATTTCGTCGCTAATCTACTCTTCAGCGTTGGTAATGCATAGTTTGTCGACAAACATTGGTCACTAAAATTAAAAAAAAAATCACTAAAAAATATTTAGCGACGATATATTTAGTCGGAACTTATCGTTACCGACGAATAATTTTCGTCGCAAACTACAAAAATTACTTGTATCAACTAATATTATTTGTCGTTGCTAAAAATACAAAATAATTAAAAACACTCTTATTTTTAAAATTGAATTTTCTTTTCACCGGTAAGCAAATACAAAAATATGTACAATTTATAAATAATCTACCACTAATTCCATTCAACAAAAATAAAAAACAAACAATAACATTCTCCCAAAAAATATAAAAATAATAACATTATTCCAAAATTTGTAAATAAAATATTTAATGTATCACAACTGTTCCTATAAATTATAAAATAAATTAATCACTTCATCGA
>JAUTBS010299800.1:0-10902 GCA_032361285.1 Aequorea victoria
GCAAGGAGATGCCCTGGAATATTCCATTTGTTTTAGCTTCTGAGCGACAAACAACGAGGCTGAATATGAGGATGTCATAGCCGGCTTCAGACTGGCACTAGTGTTGGGGGCAACACAGGTCAGAATACTCAGTGACTCATAGTTAGTGATCAGTCAAGTGCAAGGCCAGTACGAAGCATGAGAAGACCGGATGAAGGCCTCCAGAATTGTCACCGAGGAACTCAAAGCTAAGTTTGACAAGTTCTTAATTAAACAAATCCCCAGGGACAACAACCAGCGAGCTGATGATCTTACTCTGCTGGCCTCAGCTCCCAAGGGGCAGATGGGTAGAGGAGTGCTGATGGAGTATCTAACCCAGCCGAGTATCGCTCAAAATGAGGCGCTACTAGAAGTCAACCTAGCACAAGTTTGTATACTCTGGGCAAAGAGCATCATCAACTTTCTTCAAAGCGGTTAGCTACCTATCGACCTATCTGAGGCAAGAAAACTGAGGTACCGAGCAAGCAAGTACACGCTCATCGACGACATTCTCTATAAATGTGGCTTCTCAGCACCCTACCTAAGGTGCATCTTAGAAAAAGAGTTCGAGTACGTAAGGAAAGAAGTACATGAGGGGATTTGCGGCAATCACTCGAGCGCTCGAGCCCTATCGGGCAAAATCCTAAGGGATGGCTACTACTGGCCCACCATACAGAAGGATGCAGAAAACTTTTTCAAGAAGTGCAGCAAATGCCAAAGACTCACAATCACCCCCAGGCATCCACCAGAAGAACTCACTGTAATCACTGGCACATGGCCATTCGCCCAATGGGGAATTGATATTGTAGAACCCTTCCTGATCGGGAGATGTCAAGTCAAATTCCTAATAGTAGCAATTAACTACTTCACCAAATGGGTGAAAGTAGAGCCGCTGGCAAAAGTTATCGAGCAGAAGGTAGTAGACTTCGTATAGAAGTAAGTCGTATGTCAATTCGGCATCCCAATGAGCATCATCACCGACAACGGTAAAAAATTCAATAATAAAGGGTTCATGGAATTATGTGGTCAATTGGACATCCATAATAAATAGTCCTCACCTGCCCATCCCCAAGCTAATGGGCAGGTCGAGGTGACCAACAGAACGATCTTAAAAATTATCAAGACATAGCTGGAGTCAGCAAAAGGCCTATGGGCCGAGGAGGTCCCGAACGTTCTTTGGGCATACCGAACAACAGTCCGAACACTAACAGGGGAAACTTCATTCATGCTCGCCTACAAGAGTGAGGCAGTCATCCCAGTGGAGATCGGTCTAGCAAGCCATCGGACCACCAAATTTGATGAAGACATGAATGATCAAACCCTCCGAGAAAGCTTCGACCAGGTAGATAAGGTTTGAAAAGCTTCAGATCTCAGAACTGCGACCTACCAATAGAGAATGAAGAAATACTACGATAGCAACGTCAAAAAAAGAGAATTCAGAGTAGGGGACTTGGTCCTTCGAAAGGTCTCTCTTGTCACTAAAGATCCCCGAGAAGGCAATATAGGAACAAACTGGGAAAGACCATACCAAATAGAAGATCGAGTAAGGTTGGGAGAACACCGACTGGAGGATGCGACTGGCAAAATACTCCCACATACATGAAATGCTGAGCACCTTAGAAAGTACAACCAGTAAGGAAGTATGTAAAACGACAAGCAATAAAAGTATCCTTCTATTTTATGCTTTAAAAACTGTAAATCTACATAACTCGATAGCCAGGTCACCTAAAGACCTGGTCGGCCCAAAGGTGGTTGGGTCGATTTAAGGTATCCAACCGAGGTCCGAAAATATGAGGACCTGATTGGACCAAAGATGGTTGAATCAATTTAAGGTATCCAACCGAGGCCTAAAGCAGCAAAGTTCGACAGCCAGGTCACCTAAGGACTTAGTCGGCCCAAAGGTTGTTGAATCGATTTAAGGTATCCAACCAAGGCCCGAAAATACAAGAACCTGACCGGCCAAAAGGTTGTTTGATCGATTTAAGGTATCCAATCGAGGCCCGAAGCAATAAAGTCCGATAACCAGGTCACCTAAGGACTTGGTCGGCCTAAAAGTGATTGGATTGATTTAAGGTATCCAATCGAGGCCCAAAGATACGAAGACATGATTGGCCCAAAAGTGGTTCGATCGATTTAAGGTATCCAGTCGAGGCCAAAAGCTATAAAGTCCGACAGCCAGGTCACCTAAAGACCTGGTCGGCCCAAAGGTGGTTGGATCGATTTAAGGTATCCAACCGATGCTCGAAGATATGAGGACCTGATCGACCCAAAGGGGGTTTTATCGATTAAGGTATCCAACCGAGGCTCGAAACAGTAAAGTTTGATAGCCAGGTCACCAAAAGATCTGGTCGGCCCAAAGGTGGTTGGATCAATTTAAGGTATCCAACCAAGGCCCGAAGATACGAGGACCTGATCAGCCCAAAGGTGGTTGGATCGATTTAAGGTATCCAACTAAGGCCTGAAGCAGCAAAGCCCGACAGCTAGGTCACCTAAAGACTTGGTTGGCCCAAAGGTGGTTGAATTAATTTAAGGTATCCAATTGAGGCCCGAAGATACGAGGACCTGATCGGCCCAAAGGTGGTTGGATCGATTTATGATATCCAACCGAAGTCCAAATCTGCAAAGCCCAACAACAAGGTCACCTAAAGACCTGGTTGGCCCAAAAGTGGTTAGATCGATTTAAGGTATCCAACCGAGACCCAAAGATACGAGGACCTGATCAGTCCAAAGGTGGTTGGATCGATTAAAGTATCCAACTGAGGCCCGAAGTAGTAAAGTCTGACAGCCACGTCACCTAAAGACCTGGTTAGCGCAAATGTGGTTGGGTCAATTTAAGGTATCTAACTGAGGCCTGAAGATACGAGGACCTGATCGGCCCAAAGGATGTTGGATCAAATTAAGGTATCAAATCGAGGTTCGAAGCAGCAAAGCCCAACAGCTTGGTCACCTAAAGACCTGGTCGGCCCAAAGATGGTTGGATCAATTTAAGGTATCCAACCGAGGCCTAAAGATATGAGGACCTGATCGGCCCAAAGATAGTTGGATCGACTTAAGATATCAAACTGAGGTCTGAAGCAGCAAAGTCCGACAGCCAGTTCACCTAAGGACCTGGTCGGCCCAAAGATGGTTGGATCGATTTAAGGTATCCAACCGAGGCCCAAAGACACGAGGACCTGACCGAACAAAAGATGGTTGGATCGATTTAAGGTATCCAGCTGAGGCCCGAAGCAACAAAGTCTGACAATTAGGTCACCTAAGGACCTGGTCAGCCCAAAAGTGGTTGGATTGATTTAAGTTATCCAATCGAGGCCCGAAGATATGAAGACATGATTAGCCCAAAAGTAGTTTGATCGATTTAAGATATCCAACCGAGGCTCGAAGCTACAAAGTTTGACAGCCAGATCACCTAAGGACCTGGTCGGCCCAAAGGTGACTGGATCGATTTAAGGTATCCAACCGAGGCCCGAAGTCACAAAGTCTAACGGCCTGGTCATGTAAAAGACCTGGTCAGCCCAAAGGTGGTTAGGTTGATTTAAGATATCCAACTGAGACCCGAAGCTACAAAGTTCGATAGCTAGGTCACTTAAAGGACATGGTCGGCCCAAAGGTGGTTAGGTCGATTTAAAGTATCCAACTGAGGCCCGAATCTACAAAAATATGGTCGGCCCAAAGATGATTGGATCAATTTAAGTTATCCAACCAGGGCAAGGCCATCTAAAGAGATCGATCGAGAATATCAAAAATTAGAAAAATTCCTAAGAGATATCCAGAGGTTTGGTAGTTAGATGATACCAGTAAGTCCGACCAAGGAATCAAACACTTGGCAATTTCATTTGCCCAAGGTTCTGGTCAGTCAAAACAAAGGAGAGGGCTACTAGAAAGCCCGATCGAGAGGTCCAACACTGGGTAAAATAAAGAGTGAAAAAAAGCAATCCCCTAGAAAGGCCGACTGAGACATACAAACACTTGCAAAAATAAAAGTATAAAACAGAGCCATTCTAGACAATATATTCTAAAAGAATCTGTATTTCATTCCATTAAAATGAAAAAGGTTATTTTTACAATAATAGAAGAAAGCAAGACAAGAAAGAAAGGTAGGAAAACCAGGTTCATGGAGCCCGGGCATCCTTTCCTTCCTCAGCCGAATGACCTTCGGCCTCCTCATCGTCGTTCCAGGGAAAGGTGGATAAGTCGATCTCCTTGAAAGCCGTGGCAACCTGAGCCTTCATTGCATTAAAACCACTTGCATAGTACTCGGTGGTTTCGAGCCCAAAATCTTCTGATGCCTGGGCCAGTTTTGATGACGCTTCATCTGCTTGAGCTTGGGCAAGAGAAGCCCTCATCTTAGCTATGACAAAAGCGACCTCCACCATCTCAACCTTTTCCGTGGCCCTCTTCTTGGTCATCACCACCTCCTGCTCGATTAGGCTCTTCGCCTTCTCGGTCTCCATCCTTGCCTGCTCCTCCTCGTGGGCTCGAGCCATGGCCTTTTTGGTCTCAGCCTTAGCCCTCTTTACCTCCTCGGTTAGCCTGAAGACTTTCACCTCCAAAATCGAGGACTTCTTGCTCTCAACCGTGATCTGGAGCTCACGCTGGTAGCAACGACTAGCCATCTGGAATGCCCGAGCACAAACTTACAAAAATAAAATCCAAAAACAAATTAGTTACAAGAAAATAAAAAGGAAAATAAGATACGTTAAAGGACTAAGGGGTTAGAAGGTTATCCTGGTAAGGTCGAGGAACATGTTCTTGGCCAGATGAGTTGTCCCCACCATCGAGAGGTGGTCGTTCAGGTCCCCAACAAAGCTGAACATCATACCCCGAGCTACGTTGATATTTGTTAATGCCTCCTCAGGAGGCCTTGGGGCAGATGGGCCAGGGGCAGATGGGCTAGAGGGGGAAGTCTTGGCCACCACCGCCGAGGGAGCAGGGGGCGGACTAGATGCTGGGAGGTCGGTTGGAAGAAGTGTAGGAAGGGTCTCCACCAAGGGAGTAGGCCCCGAGGGAGGTTGTTCATCGTTGTCCAGCTCCACCACTTCGGTCTCTGGGACCTTGGGGGCCGAGAGGGGGGTTCTCCTTAGCCTCTTAGTCAGAGAGGCCCCAACTTCTCTGGCTAGCCGAGCCTTGACCTTTTCGATCTAAGCCTTCTCCGGGCGCTTCAACATTCCTGCCCAAAAAACAAAAAAGAGATAATCAAAAATAGGCAAAAGATGGTGAAAAAATAAAGATACAAAAGGTAAGAAAGAAAAAAAGAAAATAAAAGATTCTCACTCAGGCTAACCGGGCTGAGCAGCCGTACGCTCAATTTTTGGGGAGTCACCAAGGCGCTGAAAGATCTACCCCCAAAGTCTCGGGCAGCTTGGACTCGAGCCTTGATCTCATTATCCACTAAGGGCTTGACAGCGATGTCCCTCGGTTGAGGATGACCCCAATAAGGGAGGATCCTAGGAGTGTTGGGTCCAACTTCTTCCTAGGGCTGGAATTCCCAACCCTCCCCAAAAATGAAAAAAATACATCTACTTCCAATACTTGTTGGAAGATGGGCAACCTTGGACGAGTACTCGGTCGTCCATCCGAGGTTAAAAGAAATAAAACTCAAGTTGTCTCTCCTTGGGCTGATAACAGTAGAGGAATTCCTCCATAGTAAAATGGAAATGGCCTCCACATGAATCTTCCCATAGGATGATGGCCCTGAGGAGAATCCTCCATGCATTGGGCATCAATTGCCCTGGGGCTAGACCTAGAAAGTCTAGGAGCTCTCGAACAATACGAGGAAAGGGAAGACGAAGGCCGGTTGGAAAGGTATGCTCATATAAACACACATTTTCGAGAGAACAATAGCATTCTCACTTAATAGGGTCGGGCACCCTGAAGATTATAGAGTTAGGAATGAAAAAGGTTTCAAGCAAGCGCTCGATGTCCGAGCCTCGGGAAAGGGAAGGAATGAGCTCAGCAGCAAAACCCTAGTGTAGACACTCCATTTTTTACTAAACCGAACATCGTCCAGTTTCCTTAAGCTCTTTCGATGATGATTGTGTATGTTAGTCGCGCCCAAGGAGCTTTCGTACGAGTCCAAGAGTCCAAGGAGTACTCTAATGCATCCCAAAATACCCCAAAACATCCTAAAATACCAAAAAAAAAAACCTCAAGCCACTTCCATCCTCTATAACAAGGTGCCAAGCCACTTCCCTCCTCCTCAATATGGCGCCACACCACTTCCCTCCAACCAACATGGCGCCAAACCACTTCCCTCGAGCCAACATGGCCCCATGCCACTTCCCTCCAAACAACATGGCGCCAAGCTACTTCCCTCCACCCTAACATGGTGCCACGCCACTTCCAACATGGTGCACGCCACCTTGAGATGAGACTTCAGCTCCAAGCCAACCTCCTCACCCGAACTCTATAAATAGGACCCCCAGGCCAAAAATAAAGAGTTCTCTGAGTATCAAACCTCTGCAGAACCAACACCCAAACTCTATAAATAAGGCCCGAACCCCGAAACCTCAAAAATGACCCCGAGTTCTCTGAGTGTTAAACCTCTGCTGAACCAAATCCCAACCCGTATACAACCCTAACCCCAAACCAAATCACTTGAAACTACCTAAAACTTTAGAACCTCTTTGTGTTGAAAGGACTCTAAAGGCTCGAAGACCGTGTGGAAAACCTCCCGGGGACGTGCTATACTTGAGGGAAAAGTTACGGAATCACTCAAAATTTCACTCACCTTCCAGGATCTACAGTAGGCCCCTCTTTTCTCATCTTTTTCATTTATCTATCTTTCTTTTCTTTAGAGTTCTTTTTTATTCGGTAAAAGGGGAGAAAGAGGTCGTTGGCCTCGTTCTCCCCGTCACTATTTTTCTATTTTTGTTTAAGCATGCTTTTTGTTGTTTAGTAGTAATGCATGAGATATATGGTTTATATTACTTGGGAAAAACCCTCCTTTCCTTTCTCCTCATGGTTTCATTCCGCACACACTCCTCATTTTTGAGGGAGGGACGGAGGAAGAAAGGGATTTTAGAGGGCGGGTTCCCCACAGTGGCGAGTTCACTAGGTATTTATTTTTTAAAAGTGATCTAAACTTGAAAAATGTTCCAATTGTTCTTGTCTTAAATTTATCATTAATATTAGTATTGCATGCATTGGTTTTCCATCTCCTGACATACCTTTTTTCATTGGGTACTTTTTAAAACAACAAAGAAGAAAGGAGAAAATAAAATAAGACAAATGCTTCCCTACCCTTCACTTCGGCAGTTCTTTGGAAGGAACTTGTCTCGAAGCTATGTGGGCGATGTTAGCAAGCCTTCTGGCCGTATGTCCCTTTGGATATTGACAAAAGGATCACTGCGTACTTTTTGACCTGGCCAGGTACTACTTGGTCGGGGAGGTATATTCTTGATTCATATTCAGAAGGTACCCGGATACTGGACTACCAAGCCTTTTCACATGTATTTAATTAAGCTTAGAACTTTCTCTTTAGGAAAAAAATACCCTTATACGTTATATGTTTTTTATTTCTTGTTTTCTTTTGATTGATTAGAGTAGCTCTTTTTTTTCTTCATTGAGCCGGGTTTCACAACCCTAGTCTCATCTTTCTCTTTCCCGGGACCCTCCGTGGGTTGTCCCGGGTCTAACGCCATTAGGTCGTTGCCTAACTATCATTGTTCTTCTTTTTACCGGGTCTCGACCTATGTCTATTTTTTCTTTCTCGGGACCCTCCGTGGGTTGTCCCGAGTCTGACGTCGTTAGGCCGTTGCCTAATCGTCATTGTTTCTCTTTTTCCTAGGTCTCGACCCATGCCTCTTTTCTCTTTCCCGGGATCCTCCATGGGCCTTTCCTATTTTGACGTCGTTGGGCCGTTGCCTAACCCCTTTGTCACCCTTTTAAGCCGGGTTTCATCAAACTCATGCTTCTTTCCTCTTTTGATATATTCGGAGGATGTCTCGAGCCTCCGAGTTGTTAGGTTTTGGACCCGACTTCTCTCCTTTGCATCTAGGACTGGGTCTCATTCAACCCGTACCTTGTACTTTATGTTCTGGGACCCCTCCGGGGCTATCCCAAACTTTTCGCAGTCGTTGGGCTATTTGCCTAACTTCCTCTCTTTCGTAAGAGCCAGGTTGTACCAACCCATACCTCTTTCTTTCCAGGACCCTCCATTGGTCGTCCCGTGTTTCTTCGTCGTTGCGCCAGGATTTTGGTCAAAATATTTTGGTAAGGTCCTGCGCCTCTCCTTTCGTGTTCTGTTCGCCCAAAATTCCTTGAGTTCTGAGTTCTGAGTTCTGAGTTCCTCGGACATCGAGCCACGACTCGATGTTTCTGATGATAGTCTTCCGTTATTTTCATCAATCGCATTTCAATAGTGTAAGGCGGTCTTCGTCACCGCTTCATCAATCGATCTTTGTCACCGCATCACCCAATTTATCGAGTCAATGCAGTCGGTATAAGTCTGTTTCACCCCGCATCCACCGCCGTTCTAGCTCTGGCTCATCGAAAAAGTTGGGTATCGTGCCCGTACACGACCTCCCTTACCGTCTGAGTTCACCTTCCACAAAAAGGTCGCGCTTCATCTCCCCTCCCCTTTTTTTTCTAAGTGTAGAGATTCAGAGTCTCGACGGAAGCCGGGTCCATCCCGCACCTTTCTTCTGTTTTAACCGTAGAGAGATAAGTCTCACCGGGAGCCGGGCTAACAAGCTTGCAACCTTTCCTGCCGCTTGGAAAAAGTCTTTTTTTCTTTGGTTACTCTTCGTCGACCTCCCATTTTCTTTTATCCGTAGAGATTTAGAGTCTCGAAGGAAGACGGGGCTTCCCGCGGCTTTTTTTTTGTTTTATCCGTAGAGAGATAAGTCTCGACAAAAGTTGGGCCCATCCCCGCAACCCCTTTTTTATTTTGGCCGTAGAGATGCGTCTCGACGGATAGGCCGGTGTCATCCTGTGCACGTATTTTTCATCTTTTCTCCACCTGTAGAGACTTAGCCTTCTGGGACTCGACGGAGAGGGCAAGTCGGTATCGTTCCGCACCCTCAATTTTTCTGTCGTTTAAGATTCAAGGTCTCAGACGGAAAGCCGGATCCGTCCCTCAAACATTTCTTTTTTCTACCGTTAGAGATTTCGATCTCAGACGGAAAGCCGGCGCACACCGCAAATCTTTCTTTTTTCTTCCGTTTGAGATTCCGATCTTAGACGAAAAGCCGAGTCCGTCTCACAAACCTTTTTTTCTGTCGTTTGAGATTCTGATCTCAGACGGAAAGCCGGGTCCATCCCGCAAACCTTTTTTTTTTCTGCCGTTTGAGATTCAGGGTCTTAGACGGAAAGTCAGGTCCGTCCCGCGAATCTTCTTTTCTACCGTTTGAGATTTAGAGTTTCAAACGGAAAGCCAAGTATCGTTACCCGCAACTTTTTTCTTTTTTTTTTTTTGGGGTTTCCACTTACTTCTTCACCAGGTTTTGGCTACCTATCTTATACCTCGCTCTTAGCATTGCTTCCTATGTCATTTTCCTCGTAGAGTTATCACGAACTATAATATTTTACGAGCGGGTTCGTTTTCATCTCTTTAGGGTTATCATTGCTTCATCAAGCTCTGACGCTACGCCTACCTGGATTCGATTACCGAGTGGAAGACTTAAAAGATCAGATTCCAATCCGGAGACCTATACAATGGCAAGAGATGGTGATACAAATGCTGTAATAATCCAAACTCTGTCGGAGATGCAACGAGCTCTGGAAGGCATGACCCTCACACTTTAAGAGCAAACCCAGGCCCATGTTTAGTGTCAAGCTAAAATTTGGGCCCTTCTGGCTAGTCAGGTTCCGAGAGATCTACAGGGTAAAGTTGCCAACAACCAAACTTGGGAGGAGGAACAATATGACATAGATCTTCTAGGAATCTAGCCTGCTGCCGGTATTTCTACTGCTGCTGCTGGTATTCCTGCTGTTACCACTGCCACTACTACTACTGCTGTGATAAACCCAGCCTTGGCCCGAGAGGCCTTACTATCTGACAAAATAGATAGGTTGGAAAAGGTACTGAGGAAAGCTCGAGGGGTTGATGAGTACATGTTAGATGTGGAAGGACTGTGTCTGTTCCCCGATGCCAAGTTGCTCGAGAAATTCATGATGCCGAATATGAAAAAATTCGTCTGTGCCGGTGATCCTAGGATTCACCTACGGATGTATGTTGGTACTCTTTCTCCTATGGGCATTGATGATCAACTGAAAGCATAACTCTTCCATCGGTCCCTCTCAGGGGCCGCTCAACATTGGTTCCTAACTTTGGAAGCCACAAGAACTAGAACTTGGGAAGATATTGCTACGACATTTGTCAGGTAGTACAACTATAACGTCTAGCTAGACGTAACCATCAGGGAGCTGAAGACCACTAAACAGACCCCCCGAGAATCTTTTGTTGACTTCCTGAACCACTGGAGGGAAAAGACAACTAAAAGGACCAACCGGCCTACATAGAAGGAACAGGTCCGGACGGTAGTGAAGAACTTGCAGCCTCAGTTCAAAAAATACCTTATCACCCAGCCGCTCATGACTTTCAAGCAGTTGTTTGATGCGAGAATACAGATTGAGGATGCCCTCTAGTCAGGCGAAATTGAAAGGACAGAGGTTAGGACAAAAGTCAAGACTAAAACAGGGATAAGTCAGCAAAGAGCTCGGAAGTCTTATCAGGGTCAGAATTATCAGGGGAAGGATTATCAGGGTCAAAGCAGCTACCCTAACAACCAGGCTGGTTTGAACCCCCCAAACCATAACATGTCAGGTGCCACAGAAGTAAACCTTCACAACCCTCAGCCATTCAACCCTCAATCATTTAACCCTGGACCGTTTAAACGACTTTATAGAGTTGGAAGATGTGGAGGAGATGTTGAAAGAATGGGA
>JAUTBS010299911.1:0-10900 GCA_032361285.1 Aequorea victoria
TCTTATATTATAAAAATATTTAATTTTATTTAAATATTTTCGGGCCGGGCCTCAGGCTCGGGCCTCGGGCCGGGCCTCGGGCTTGAAAATTTGGGCCCAGGCCCAGGCCCGCTATCTCGGGTCGGGCTTCGGGCCGGGCTTTTTTCGGGCCGGGCCGGGCCACTACAGTAACGGGCCCGGGCCAAAATTACATCCCTATGCATCATGGTCCTCACCTTCGAACTTTCACTAATGGGATATGCAACATGGTCCTCACCTTCGGACTTTCCCTAATGGGATATGCAACATGGTCCTCACCTTCGAACTTTTCCTAATGGGATATGCAACATGGTCCTCACCTTTGGACTTTCCCTAATGGGATATACATCATGGTCCTCACCTTCGGACTTTTCCTAATGGGATATGCGACATGCATGATATGGCAAGAATATCTTCACACACACACAAGCAACTCACCCTTACATCTTTATAGGAAAAAGCAAAATATAACACTTCAACTACACAATCAACGCATGCTTACATTCTTTATATAAAGGGATAGCTACACTACTCAATCACACTAGCAACGCCTGCTTATCATTCTCATATTAAAAGAGAATTACGACTACTCCACCACACAAGCAACATAAGCTCACATTCATTGTATAAAGGAACAAACATCACATGCTCACTAGTCATTTTGCATTAGGAAACACCTTTCAACTTTATGATAGGACATAAAGCCAAGCATACAACAATGCATGTCCAACCACATGTATAAAACATTTTATTAAGTGTCAATTATTATGAATAAACTAGCTACTCCCACCTTTGATATTCAAGTCTTATGCTAGGCCGCCACTCTCGTGATGTGTTCGTCCTTCTTCTACAAGTATTCCTTTGAGACCTATAACATAAGGTAACCATATATAAGGATCTACCTTAATCTCACATCATACTACCCACTTTTCATTTTCATGAATTAGATATACTTATTTGTGATATATTTCATGAAGGAAATTAGGACCAAAAGGGTCTACAACCGTCCCAAAACACCATTGGAACTACATCATTTTTTTCCCAACGAGTCGACTCACGGGACTTGGGTCGACACCCAGGTAAGTTGGGTCAAACCACATGGCAAGATAACAGGGCTTGATTCGAGGCAAAGGTCGACTTCCTCAGCCCATACGCGCACCAAGCACCGCCTTGTGTCGACACCACAAGGGTTTGGGTCGACCCACACATAAGGTTCTGGCTTGAGTCAACACCATGGCCTCATGGGTCGACTCAATCGTCCGCTTATGAAAACAACTGAGAGCTTAACAGCTCATGAGTCGACAAACCAACCTTTGTGTTAACTCAAACACCAGCCTGTCAAAACTACAGAGGCTGAAAAAGCCTTCAGTCGACACCCTTTCCCCCAAGGGTCGACTCAACAGCTCACAGGGAAAAGAACCGAGACCAGGGGCCACGTTGAATCGACACCCACCTCTCCAGGGTCGACCCAACCTTCAGCCTGTTGAAACAACAGAGGCTGGAAAGGCCTCGAGTCGACACCCCTTTTTCTAGGGTCGACTCACACACCGGAAAACAAGCTATACTCTATTTTTTGTTTCATATCTATCTAAGGCCTCATTTGGTACAAAAACATATTTTCTAAGCCACCATCCATGACTCCAAACACACCTCTACCTTCCTCCACTTTTCCCCTCAACATCCACAACATTCAACACAGCCAAAAAACCCCTACAAGGATTTCTACCGAGATTTTTTTAAAAAAACTCTAGTTTCTCCAAAGAAAACACCCAACTATGAAAACCCATAGAAACTCACCAACAACACAGTCTAGGGCTAAAGAAAGGTCAAAGACTAAAGGATCTAGGTCCCGATACTCCGATTATAGGAACTACTCTATTAAAACACTACGAGAGTTCGAAATATAGTTTATTACCTCAAATCTTCAAGAACAGCTTTAATGCCGAACCTCGCCTCTTCTCTTCCTCTTCTCCTTTGTTCCTTCTTCAAAAGGAGTGAACACACCTCGTTGCTCTAGCACTCTTGAGCTTTCACGCGTATCCCATCTCTAGCTTTTCTCACGATCTTTCCCTTCTTCTTCCTTCCTCTTCCGAATCGCTCTCCCTCCCTCTCTCTCTCTCTAGTTTCTCTTCTTCCTTTTCTGCTTCTACACAACGCTACAGGCTAAAGAAAAGACCCCTGACATCTATCACTTCTCAGCCCCCACTCCCTGAACATGTCAGGCCATCATATCACCTTTCATTTAATTACACAAAGCTCCTTTTTCTTCCAACTATTTACATAATTTCATAAATTCTTATTTCTTCTAATTATGCATTGGTCCCTCTTTACTTATTTGTTTCATTAATCTTATCGTCAATTTGAACCATAACCCAAATAAGGTCTCACCTTGGCCTTAAATCCAGATTAATTATATTTTATTAGTTTATTGATAATTATGGGATGTTACATTATCCCCTCCTTAAAGAAATTTTGTTCCAAAATTTAAGCGTACTCTCCAACTCATAAAGGAGAGATTCATCAACACATCGTCTCTTCCTCTCAACATTGTTCGCACATCAACATAGGCTCACTAGGCTTAGGTACTTAACCCCGCTACACCCCACATGTTACTTTTCTTGCACGTATAACCAGTAAAAAAGAAAAACGAAGCAAAAGTATGTGAAACATACATACCTTAATCTTCCTTAAACAATATATGGTCCGCAACCTTCTTACTTTCGGCCGATGTAACAGGTTTTTCTTGTAGTGTGCATTGCGCAACCATGTGTCCCGGTTCTCTGCATTGATCACATGAAACCCTTTTTCTCTTCGATGTTGGACACTCCTTTGCAATGTGTTCGGGTCCTCCACATGCCCAAATGTCCCACATTTAAAACATTTAACTTTCCTTTTCTTTGGAATTAGACAAGTTTACACGAAGTGTCCAGATACTCCACATCTACAATAATTTGAATTTCTACTACTTCCACTCTCTACAGGATTTCCCATCTCACGTAATTTGTATGGCCTCTTTCTATGAAGGACTTTACTCACCTCTTTCTCCACACAAATCTTTGTAATAGGTACAGGTGAATGATGTACGCGGTCAGGTCCACTACAAGATTAGGTTTGGATTAGGGTCCATGGAGATATACTCCACTTGGTAATGGCCAGAGTGTCCTATTGTGATGTAAAATTCTGTTATGTAAAAGAAAGAAAAATTGAAGAATTCCTTGTATGTTAACGGAATTTGGGTTGAAGTTAAAAGGTAAGATGGTTTAATCTTGTTCCCTTCGTGTCCCGTGCCTGGTGTCTCGGGGCGGCGCGAAACACTCGTTGTCGCCATAATCATTCATTGTCTTCCCTATTCTCTCATTAGTTCATCTCTCCCTCTCACCCCTATTTTTGTTAAGAAGAAATAGATATATATATATATATATCACCACAGTTATAAATCTATTTAAATCTCTATCAAAGCTTCAACCTTTAATAATTAAAACCTAGATAGTTATATGAATAAATCACATTCATAAATATGTAAAAGAAATTAAGATGCATATATATATATATATATTTATATATATATTGTTAAATACATCATGGTATATATGTAACCTGTGTATATATATACATAACAGAAAATTCAAGTATAATGATATATATTAAAAATATGTGATTGTATATATAAACCTTTGTAGACATGATAAAACAAATCATAAATAATGATAATAAAAAAATATGGAAGAAAAACTCAGAAATCCAGAAGTTTCAACGTCATTAATGGCTGCTCCGAAACTTTGGGCCGACTCACCATGTGGTTGAGTCGACTCATGTTCCTTAAAGACTTGGTCCTTCGCCTCTGGGTCGACTCACATTAGAGTGGGGTCGACTCATGGAAGAAAGATCTCAGCTTCTCCTTGGCCTGAGACCGGGGGTCGACTCACAAGCCTTTGAGTCAACTCATGGCCCTGCTATGACTTTGGGTCAACTCACTGTCTCTTTGAGTCGACTCACGTATGCCTTAGGTCAACTGTTGTATCGACCCACACTGTTTGGGTCGACTCATTTCCTTTTGAGTCGACTCACACATGATTTTGGTCGAATGGGGTATCGACCCTCCAGCTTGGAGTCGAGTCACAGATAGTTTGAGTCAACTCACTCGTGCCTTTTAAGCCTATTCCATGACCTACCTTGGGTCAACACACAGGCTTGACTGTGTCGACCCTTACCCCTCTGTTGGGACTTGGGTCGACTTACGAGCCCTGTGAGTCGACTCATAGTGGCCTGTTATACAAAGTACCGAGACCTTCTTGCTTTGAGTCGACACACAGCCTTACTGTGTCGACTCACAAGCAGCCTGTGACTCTGTTGGGTCAACTCAATGACCATTTAGGTCGACTCATACACTAAAAAATCTTGAAAATATGCTGAAATTAATCCTAAATGTTAAGGCTCTGTTTGGGCATTAGTTTAATGATAAATTAAAATTAAATTAATACCTGAACCAAACCTTAAAACTTATAAATAAGAGAAAAGGTTCATTTGGTAACTAAAATTGCGTTGTTTAGAATATTTATTCATTGTGCCCCATTACATTGCATAATCAGGGTGACGTGGATTTCTATATTGCTAGTTTATATCATCATTGCATTAGATATGAGGTGAGTGAAAATTTATGCTATGTACTTTTAATAAAATCCCCATATTCCCAAACTATTTTAGCAAAGAAATATATATGCTTCTAAATTCTCAAAAATGCACTGTTAAAGATTTTTTTTTATAAAAATTAGGGTACAAATGTTTTACTTGTGAGGAATACAAAAGTTTTTCATTATCTATTATGGTGCGATCATGTGATATCTTTGGGACCATGAAGAAGTTTAGGGGAGACCTTTACGGAGGTGACTCTGGCCGCTAGGGAAAAGACTCAATTTCAATCACATGGTGATCCTAGTCGCTCAACAGTTTAAGGGACAGTCCGGGGATTCCGATGACCTAAATTGGAATCGTCTGGGGAAAATACCCAGGCACCATCCTCAGGTGACTCCGGTTCGATGTTGGATCCAACGGGCCAAGCTGCCTCGAGTATTATTATTTTAGCATTGGTTACTCTTTTACCTAGGGGAATCCTGTGGTTGTTAATGGTTTCCCACCATGTTGTTTATAATCATATCACTATACCATTATTGATATTATTATGTCCCGGAAATATATTTTGTTGGATTTTTATACGATGAGAGTGATATTGACATGTTTATGTCCCGTGTATGATATTAACACCTCTGATGTCCAATTTGAGAAATATAATGGTGACTCATCTTGATAACGAGATCACGAGAGAAAAATATAAATATTTTGATAAAGAGAAAGTGATGGATTGTGTGATCACCTATTTATTTAGACTACTTATATCTTATCATGATTATATTTTAATTAAAAGCATATTTTGAATTCCCTATTTTATAGCTGTATATGACTATGCATATTTTTATTCACCAGTTTAGCTGACGTTGTACTCAACCATTTCAGGTAACCAGTGATGAAGCTTGTTGATGGACTCGGTTGCTTAATGGGATCCACAAATAAGACCTCTTAGGACGTGCACTTTTTCTTTTGCATTTGAATAAATAATAATTTATCACTAGATGATTAGAATACTTTTGTTGAGATGTTATGGGTTGTTTGTTCCACAGTTATGATTATAGATTTTAATTGATTAAATCCCTAAACATTTATATTAATTAGCATATGGTTAGCTAATTGCATGTTTAGGCTTTCTTGGTTCATTGGGCCAAGACCCATGATCCATGGCCGACCATCTTTCCCAAATTAGGGTGTGACAAGTTTGGTATCAGAACAAAAGTTTTCAAAAAATTGCATCATGTCCTTAATAGAGGTCCGGATCCCCAGAGTTCTTTTTTATAGCTGACCAACTTTATCTTACATATGTTCATATTGTACATTGCTTCTCAGTGAAATGGCTTACCCAAGACGTGGTGTGAATTCGAGGTATGCATCTTCAGAAAAT
This sequence comes from Aequorea victoria, assembly GCA_032361285.1. NCBI lineage: Eukaryota > Metazoa > Cnidaria > Hydrozoa > Leptothecata > Aequoreidae > Aequorea > Aequorea victoria. Next base: position 6,029 of record JAUTBS010299911.1, read on the forward strand.
GCAAAGAGGGAGCATAACTCTAACATTCCTCCAATAACCCTAGTGGCTCTAGCAGCCCCAGCTACTCCATTAGCACCGACTGCTCCAGTAGCCCCAACTGCCCCTCCCGCTCCAACTGCTCTGATTGCTGAGTCAGCTTACTAGGATCTCTAAGCTTTGGCGAGCATGATTGTTGGACATCAGCCTTAGCAAAGGGTAGTAGGCGCAGATCAACCTTGATCTTGGACAAGGGCTCAATATTTGAAAAGTTTTTGAATGTGAATCCTTTGACCTTTAAGGAGTCAATTAATTTAGATGACGTAAAAACATGGAAGCTATGCATGGAGAAGATTTTTAACAGATTGAGCTGCACAGAAGAGCACAAGATATCATTGGCAACCTATGTGTTGTAAGGACAGGCAGAGCGTTGGTGGCATATGGTGAAATGCCAGTACAAAGGATGAGAGCATGAGATCGTCTGGGCAATATTCCTAGAATTGTTCGATGACAAATACTATCCAGTGGTGATCAAGAAGCAGAAGCAAATGGAGTTCCAGATGCTGGAACAAAAGAGAATGACAGTGGATGAGTATGAAGCAAAGTTTGTAGAGTTGTCTAGGTTCGTACCGCAATACGTGGCTAAAGAGGAAGATAAAGTAGTTCTGTTTGAAAAAGGATTACACCCGGCTATTCATAGTAGGCTTTTCTTGTTTGAAGTGAAGACTTTGTCTCAGTTGGTGACCAATGCTCTTTTAGCGGAAAGGAGACTGGATGACGCACAGAAAAGTAGGGAGCTGTAACCTAAGAGGTTTCGTGATTCGAAATTGATAGAAAATAATTTTGGAGGTGGTAACCTAGCTAAAAAGACCATTGCTCAAAACCAGCCTCAGGCTCAGGTTAGTAGTGATACAAGGCAGCAAAACCAATGTACATGTAATAGATGTGGACAGATTCATCCGTGAGGATTCCATTGCGATGGTACACCGAGAGAGTGATTCACTTTGAAAAGACCAGCCACATAGCTTCTGATTGCAAAAATAAGGGAACGGGAGGACAACAAGCTCAGCAGTTCTTTCAGAATAAAAAATAATCTCCATGCAATAATGGGCCAACTCAAGGTCTGTATAATCCTCAAGGAGATAGAGGCAGCCTACAGTCAACAGGACACAAGGTCAAGGTGCGGTTACTCAGGGGCATATTTTTTCTCTTACTCATGAGGAGGCAGAAGCTTTACCATCTATGGTGCTAAGTACTATCACCATATCATCTGTACCTACTACAACTCTTATAGATTCTGGTTCTATACACTTTTTTTCTTCACCTGAGTCCTTACATCGCTTATCGATTATGGCAGAACCTTTGTATGTATGTCTTTCGGTGTTCATTCCTATTGGGGACACAGTTTTGCTACACAAGATATGTCATCTTGGTGTAGTGGAGTTGGATGATAAGATGCTTCCAGTAGATCTCATATCTCTAGCTATTCGTGACTTTGATATTATCTTGGGCATGGATTGACTTTTTAAATATCATGCGACCGTTGATTGTTATTACAAAATGATAGTTTTTAATATACCGGGGCAACCTAAGTTCTTCTTTCAAGGAGACGTAAGCTTCGCTGCCCTTCATATAAATCGGACCTTGAGGAAGAGTTGTGAAGGCCTTTTGACTAGTGTTGTGGGCACCAAGGTACCAGTAATGGAGTTGGATGAGCTTTTTATTGTTAAGGAATTCCCAGATGTCTTTCCCGGGGATCTACCTTGTATTCCTCATCATCGCGAGATGGAGTTCATGATCGATCTTCTGCCTGGTACTATACCTACCTCTAAGGCACCATACAGGATGGTGCCCTTGGAGCTAAGGGAGTTGCAGGCACAGTTGCAAGAGCTGTTGGATAAGGGTTTTGTTAGACCCAGTGTTTCACTGTGGGGAGCTCCAGTTTTGTTTGTGAAGAAGAATGATGGTTCGGCGCGGCTTTGCATTGACTATAGGGAATTGAATAAGGTTACTGTCAAGAATAGGTACCCTCTGCCGTGCATTGATGATATGTTTGACCAATTGCAAAGAGCTCAAGTGTTCTCCAAGATTGACTTGCGGTCTGGTTATCACCAACTGAAAGTTAAGGAGATGGACATTTCGACGATAACTTTCAGGACTCGTTACGGCCACTATGAGTTCTTGGTCATGCCATTTGGTTTGACTAATGCTCCAGAAGCATTCGTGGATTTAATGAATCGGATTTTCAAACTCCAGTTGGATCATTTTGTGGTGATATTCATCGATGATATCCTGATATATTCAAAAAATAAGGAGGAGCACGAGGAGCATCTAAAAAAGGTTTTTCAAACTCTCAAGGAGAAGAGATTGTATGCCAAGCTCAGCAAGTGTGAATTCTGGCCAGAGAATATATCTTTCCTTGGTCATATGGTCATTAAGGATGGAGTATCCATGGACAACAGCAAAATAGAGGCGATTGTTGATTGGCCACGACCGACGTCAGTGATTGAGATACGTAGTTTTTTGGGACTGACGAGCTATTACCGACGGTTTTTGGAAGGGGTTTTCTCGTATTGTCCTTCCATTTACTAGCCTTACTCGGAAGGGAGTGAAGTATGTATGGACAGACAAATGTGAGCATAATTTTTTTGAGATTAAGCAAAGGTTGACTTCAGCACCAGTCCTAACATTACCAACTGAAGGTGGTAATTTTATGATTTACAGTGATGCCTCTCACTAAGGTTTGGGCTGTGTACTGATGCAACACAGTAAGGTGATAGCTTATGCTTCACGCCAGTTGAAGGTTAATGAGAAGAACTACCCCACGCATGATCTGGAGTTCGCAGCCATTATTTTTGCACTGAAAATATGGCGGTACTATTTATATGGAAAATCTTGTAAAATCTACACCAATCATAAAAGTCTGAAGTATATCTTCACTCAAAAAGAGCTCAACCTGAGGCAAAGCCGATGGCTCAAATCATTGAAGGACTATGATGTCGAGATACTTTATCATTCGGATAAAGCGAACGTGGTAGCCGATGCTTTGAGTAGGAAGTCATCGGGAGTTAGCATGGCGTCATTGACAGTTTAACATCAATTATTGGAAGATTTCAGAACAAAGGGAGTGAAATTACTGCAATGTGGAGAAACTGCTTTGTGTAGTCAGTTGATAATAAAACCAATATTTTTGGAAAGAATTCGTGTGACTCAACAGGGTGATCTTCAATGCAAGAGGAATGTGGAAAAGTTTCATAATGGCAAAATTAAGGATTTCAGCATCAGTGACGATGAAGTTCTTAAATTCAATAATCGGGTGCGCGTACATGCGAACGATGAACTAAGGAAAGAGATTTTGATCGAAGTTCATAGTTTGGGCTATAGCATTCACCCGGAAGGTACTAAGATGTATAGAGATCTTTGAGAGCATTTCTGGTGGAACGACATGAAGCGGGATATAGCAGAATTTGTGGCGCTGTGCCTTACTTGTCAGCAAGTAAAAATTGAGCATCAAAGACCAGCGGGAAAGCTTCAATCATTACTACTACCCGAGTGAAAGTAGGAGAACATCACGATGGATTTTGTGTCTAAATTATCTCGTACAAGTAATGGACACAACGCAGTTTGGGTAATAGTGGACCGACATACGAAGTCAACATACTTTATTGCCATCAAGATGACTTACACTTTAGATCGTTTGGCACAGTTGTATGTGAGTGAGATAGTCAGGCTTCATGGTTCATCTGTGTCTGTTATTTTGGATCGTGATCCACGTTTCATCTCTAAGTTTTGGAGTGCCTTACAGTCAGCTATGGGTACTCGGTTGGATTTCAGTTCAGCCTATCACCCGCAAACTGATGGACAGTCGGAGAGTACTATTCAGACATTAGAGGATATGATGAGGGCTTGTGCATTAGAGTGGAAAGGTAATTGGGGCGATCAGTTACCACTGATGGAGTTCTCTTAGAATAATAGTTATCACTCGAGTCTGGAAATGACACCGTATGAAGCCTTGTATGGGTAAAAATATAGGTCTCCTTTGTGTTGATATGAAGTTGGCGAGAGACAGCTTCTTGGATCTGATCTAGTGGGGGATGTAACTCAAAAGATTGTCACTATTCAGAATAAACTTCTAGCAGCTCAAAGTCGACAAAAGAGTTATGCTAATTTACGTAGGAGAGATATGGAGTTTCAAATTGGCAATATGATGTTTTTAAAGGTTTTATCGTGGAAGGGAGTCATTCGTTTTGGCAAGAAAGGGAAGTTGAGTCCCTGATATATTTGTAATGCCCCAAAATTCTCAGTTCGTTAAGAGACATAATAATAGTAATTAAGGTTATACTATGACAATCATCCCACACTTGATTAATTTTTTAACATATAATAATATTACTTGTTCCTGCAATTCACATTGTTTTCCCTGTATTAAGTATTACATGCCAAAAAAAATTAGAACTGAACTTTATAGAAATTGTAATCCGAGCTTAGCCATGGTTCAACACACCCTTCTTCTTGTTCAGCGGGTACGAATCCTTCCTCAACACCTGGCATGAAACGCCATGAGCTGCAAAGCCCAGAAAGAGATTCCCGAACCAAATATTTCTACACTTAAATACATACACAGATATAACAAAAATGATATATGAAAATGATGTAAACTCGGATACACGACAGGACTCCTTTACGCCAAAAGGACCCGACGAAACATACCACCCAACCCATAATAATAGAAAAAGACCTGAACTTTGTAGCTGGAACTTGGGCAGTTTAAACCGTCAGCCAGTCGGATATAGTCCCCCATAGCAGCGCCATGATTCCAGAAGGGTGACATACCCACCAGATCATGCAGACCCCGGATAGAACCGACCACGAAGACCCACCTTGCCACACCATGAG
>JAUTBS010300022.1:0-10900 GCA_032361285.1 Aequorea victoria
GTCGAAGCAGTTGCCAAAGAAGTCACCAAGCTCCTGAAAGCAGACGCCATACGTGAAGTGGACTATCCAGATTAGTTGTCCAACACGGTTGTGGTAAAGAAGAAGACGAGAAAATGGAGGGTGTGCGTAGATTTCACAAGCTTGAACAAGGCTTGCTCGAAGGATAGCTTCCCCTTACCCAAAATCGACCAGCTCATGGACTCAATGGCAGGCCACGCCCACATGAGCTTTCTCGATGCCTATAGGGGATATCACCAGATTGCGATGCACAACTTTGATCAGGAGAAGACAACATTCATCATGCCGCGGGGAACCTACTATTACAAAGTGATGCCATTCAGCCTGAAGAACGCAGGCGCGATGTATCAAAGGATGGTGACAAGAATATTTGGAGGGATGTTGGGGAAGACAATGGAAGATTACATCGACGATATGATGGTCAAATCCAAGGAGAAGGACGATCACCTCAGCGATCTTTAAGAAATGTTTGCTGTTTTGAAGCGGGACCAGCTCAAGTTGAATGCTTCGAAATGTACATTCGGTATGGGGTCCGGTTAGTTCCTCGGGTTCCTTATGACATATAGAGGGATCAAAGCAAACCTCGACCAGATCCAGGCAATCCAAGCCGTGGAGCGACCGAGGACGGTAGAAGATGTCCATAAATTGACAGGGATAGCCGCGGCACTGAATCGATTTATTAGCTGATCTTCGAACAAGTGTCGACCCTTTTTCCAGGCCTTGAAGCGGGGCAAAGACTTCCAGTGGTCTACAGAAGCCGACCATGCCCTGGAAGAACTTAAGAAATACCTGGCAGCACCCCCTCTCCTTTTTGCCCCAGTCGTAGGGGGAGCCCTTTTTCTGTATTTGGCCGTCTCAAAATACGCTGTGAGCGGAGTGTTGGTCAGAGAAGAAGACCGACACCATCATCCGGTATACTACGTTGGAAAAATGCTATCTGATGCGGAAACAAGGTTCCTACCGTTGGAGAAGTTGGCCTGCGCTCTCATCATAGCTTCAAGGAAGCTGGTAGACTACTTCCAAGCTCATCCCATCATGGTCCTCACTGAGTATACCCTGAAGGCATTGCTCGGCAAGGCCGACCTCACCAGAAGGATTTCACGATGGGCCGTACAGCTCGGCGAGCACCACATCAGTTTTGAGCTGAGGACAGCCATCAAAGGCCAAGTCCTGGCAGATTTCATCACCGAGTTCTCTCCATCGACCGAAAGCGAAGGATGGATGGGTCATACGATAGCTCGGCCAAACGGGGCCCAGACTGCCGAGAAAGACAACGCAAAGGAACAATCCTTAATGCCAAATCTGGTTGCCGAAGGGGCAGACATGGCAAGCTCCCCAGTAGGGACCTCCGAGCCCCAGACTGCCGAGCTAGGGAGGAAAAACCCCTCTTCAGCTTGGAACAAACCATCGGTAGAGGCATGGAAGCTCCAGGTTAATAGCGCGTCCAATAACAGGGGTGCAGGTGCCAGCCTCATCCTGATTTCACCAGAAGGGATAACCATGGTGCAGTCACTCAAACTTGATTTCCCCGCCTCAAATAATGAGGACGAATACGAAGCCCTCTTGGCCGGCCTCCGAGCGGCCAAGAGACTTCACATAGCCGAACTTGAAGCATACAGTGATTCCCAGTTAGTTGTTAATCAACTGACAGGAATATATGAAGCCCGCGATGATAGAATGTTGCGGTACCTGGGAAGGGTAAGAAGCGAGATCGAAGGATTCAAGGCCTTCAAGATCGAACAGTTCGGCCGTGAGATTAACAGCCATGTCGACGCTCTCGCATCCTTAGCCACAACAATTGTCTCCAGCAACAAGAGGCAGATCACAATGGAGGTCCTAGCCAAGCCCAGCATTGAAGAACACACTCCGGAGGAAGTCCTCCCCATTGAGCCGACGCCGAGTTGGATGGATCCAATCATCGCCTTCTTGAAGATAGAACACCTCCCTACCGACAAAAGGGAGGCACACAAAGTCAGGCTAAGGGCAGCTCGGTTCTGGATATCCCCCAAAGATAAGCTATACAGATTGTTATTCATCGGCCCCTACCTCCTCTGCGTGCACCCGAACACAGTGGAGGATCTCCTGTTTGAGATTTATGAAGGCATCTGCGGGAGCCACACAGGGGGTAGGTCATTAGCTCACCGAGCTATAACACAGGGCTATTGCTGGCCGTACATGCAGAAACACGCCCAACAGTACGTTCGAAAATGCGAGAAGTGCCAGAAGTTTGCATCCATGATCCATTAACCAGCTGGCGAACTCACGCCTCTCGTCAGTCCATGGCCTTTCGCTCAATGGGGTCTCGACATCGTGGGACCGCTCCCAAAAGCAGTAAATAACAGGAAGTTCATCATCACCGCCACAGATTACTTCACCAAGTGGATAGAAGCCGAACCTGTAGCCAACATCAGGGAGGTTGACGTAAAGAAGTTTGTCTGGAAAAATATCATCACAAGGTTTGAAATTCCAAGAGCCTTGATCTCCGACAATGGGACCCAATTTTATGGAAGAATCTTCTGGACTTTCTTAAGCAAACTTGAAGTAGCGTTCTACAACTCAACTCCAGCGTACCCACAGTGCAACGGACAAGACGAAGCATCGAATAAGACCATCCTGGATGGTATAAAGAAAAGACTGGAAAGAGCAAAAGGCAGATGGGTAGACGAGCTACCAACGTACTCTGGGCGTACCGGACAACACCGCGGCTATCAATGGGCGAAACTCCATACTCAATGACATATGAGACATAGGCAATCATCCCTCTGGAGATCAGCCTCCTGACAATGAGGTTCGATCTTTTCTCCCCTGGAAGCAACGATGAAATCCTAGCCAGAGATTTAAGTCTTGCCGAAGAACGGAGGGAAACCGCCCTCCTCAGGATCCAGGCTTACCAACAAGAGATGACAAGGGAGCACAACAAAAAGGTTCGGCCTAGGAATTTCTTCCCAAGGGATCTAGTGCTGTGTAAGGTCATGGGTAACACCAAAATCCCTACAGAGGGAAAGCTTGGCACAAATTGGGAGGGCCCATACAAAATTCGGGCCATTGTAGGAGCCGGAGCTTACACACTTGAGGATCTCGGTGGCAAGGATATCCCCAGACCTTGGAATAGAGCCAACTTGAGATTCTTCTTCCATTAATAAGCAGATTATTTTGTCCATACCATGTAACAATGGAAAAGATCATCAATGAAAAACACTTACGTTCATCCGAATCCTACTAAGAATCGAATCAACATCTCCAAGTCTCAAGGAGTTAGGTGCCGGCTCGAATCGCTCGCTCATGCAGGGGTTTTGAACAACTCCCGGACTCGAATAGTCCAAGCCGGCTCGAATAGCTCGGTCATGCAGGAGCTTTGAACAGCTCTCAGACTCGAATAGTCTAAGCTGACTTGAATAGCTTGGTCATGCAGGGGCTTTAAATAGTTTCCGGACTCGAACAGTCCAAGCCAGCTCGAATAGCTCGGTCATGCAGGGGATTTGAATAGCTCCCACACTCCAACAGTCCAAGCAGGCTTGAATAGCTTGGTCATGCAGGAGCTTTGAATAGCTCCTAGACTCGAACAGTTCAAACCGGCTCGAATAGCTCTGTCATACAGGGGCTTTGAACAGCTCCCGGACTCGAACAGTCTAAACCGGCTCGAATAGCTCGGTCATGCATCGTAGCCGACCATCCAGGCGTTGTTCTCCCGCTCGACCCTTATTGCCTCCATGTCCTCCTGGACTTTCTTTAGGGTCTCCAACTCGGCCTGGGTCTCCTTCAGTACATCCAAGCTTGCCTCGGCCTTCAGGAAGGCCTCCACTAGCTCGGCCTCCTTGGCAGACACCTGCAGCCAGTCCTCGAGTCCTTGGACCTCGACCGTCCGCTGCTCGAGAAAAGTGACAGCCTCGGCCCTAGCCTTTTCAAGCACGGCGGTGTTGCTCTTGAGGTCGCCAACTCGACCGAGCAAAGCGTGAAGGTCCTACAGGCTCTGCGTAAAAGAATTGAACGATGTTAAGAGACAAGGCATAAATACTAAAAGACCGCACCCATAGAAGGACGGACAATGAGAAAGAGAAAAGTTACATGGATACCAGAGTGTATGGCCGAACCCAAGAGCTGCCCTTCGTTCTTGGGTGTCCGAGCTGCCATGTCTTTCGACAGGAGTACAACCCTTGATATGGCGAAGGACACAGAAGTACAGCCGGCCGATGCCAGGTCGTCTATTAGTGGCTTGCCGTCATGGTATAACTTCAGCCTCCAGACGGTGGGGGCCGCGTCATCATCAGGGACGACGAGAGTCTCAGTCCGCAGCCGAGAGGTCGCACCATCGGCCTCAACATCTGATTGCTTCCTCGGCCTTTTCTTCCTATTCAGAGGAGCAACATCCTCGGTCTCGGTAGACCGAGCCTCTGAAACAGGGGCAGGAGGAGATGATTTGCGAGTCTGGCGAGCTATAGCTGGGGACAGGTCCTGCTGACGCAGGGGTGTCTGGCTCGTGGAACTTAGTGCTCCTGAGGCCGGAATGGCAATCACGGCTGCCTTGAGGTTGAACGTCTTGGGGATCCTCGGCATCTCTGATGAAGTGGTGGGGTCCGAGCAAAACCTTTTGGTTAAGGTATGGGTGTATGAAGGCTCGTACCGTAACAGGTAGGGAGCGTCTCAGTGCCGAAGTTGCAGGGCCTGATCGATCAAAACCGACCTGGCAAGCTTCTTCTTGTGTGAAGGAAGGCCGGTGTTTGCACAAACAAGGCGCGATGTCAGTATAATAAACAAGAGTTTTAATATAACAGAGTAAAGAAAAAGTGAAGACGTGAGTTAGAACCGACCTGGCACGCCGTCGTACCTCGGCACATACCACCCATCCTCGCTGAGGCCATATTCGAAATTCCCGCTGACGAGGAGGAAGTCAGCAACGTTTTTATCCGAGTTCGGCAGGTCAGTAACAAGCTCCCTAGACTGAGCTCGGAGGCGGAAGTAGTGGGTACTCATATCCTTGGTATGCCCAAGGGTATAACAGCTGAAGATCTTGGGGATGTCAAGATCGATGCTGAGCCGACGATTGATCTCGACCACCCCCATAACGATACGAAAAAAGTTGATTGACACTTGGAAAGGGCAGAGATGACATTCGGCCAACATGTGCCGAATGAGCGGGTCGAGGGGGAACCGAACTCCCCTCTCAACGATGGAGACTATGGGAAAGGCCACATGGCCAAGGGCGCAAAGAGTTTTAGCCGAGCTCTCGTCATAGAGCTCAAGGCCGACATCATCAGGGATCCTATACTCCCTTCGGAAGTTGGTCATGGCCGAGGTCGATGAACAGTGACTCCTAAACTTTCCCATTATGTTGATGGGAGAAGTTCAGCTAAAGAGGGACAACCAAACTTAAGGCAGTAGCCAAGCTATGGTGTACAGACCGAACTCAGGCGACAGACCAAAATCAGGAATGAGGTAAAGTAGGGCGAAGTGACCCAAAATCAAGAAACAAGGTTACAAAAATCAAGAGAATACAGTAATGGTAGAAAACCGAAGGGGACAAGAAGATTTGAGACAGAGTAGAAGCCACGAAGAATGGAAAGACCTAGGGCATAAACATAAAATCACCTACTATAGAAGGCTTTGAGACGAAGCCCTAACCAGTTTAAGGAGAAGGAAGAACAAGAACAAGAACAGAAAGAAGCAAAATGGAGACTTATGAGTGAAACTGTGTCTACGACGACGACGATGACGAAGGCAAGAACCGGTGACGGCGGTCGGGTATTTTGGCGAAGGTGACTGTCACATTCACTGGAGAGACTTGAGAAAACCTTCTAAAGCATCAAGAATGGAGGTCAGTGGGGAGAGACGGACGTTGCAGAGAAGAGTGCGTTAGAGTTTTGAAAGTGTGAAAATGAAGGGGGCTGAGGCTTTTATAGAGACCGGGAGAGAAACGAGGGGCCGTCCCCTCGAAACGTCAGCAGGATGTGGGCCAATCAGTGCACGACACGTCATGGCCAAACTCTGAAGTTCTAAAACGGCGCTCCAACGGTCACTTCAGAGCCGAGCTACGGGCTAGTAAGGATTCTACACGTTACGACCGAACACGTCGACTAAGGACTGAGCCTATAAACCATCATAGCTGCTTGGGAACACCAACGGCCCACCAATCAGAAGGGGACACGTAAGGCTCAAAATGGAAGCGGCTATGATGGCCTGACCCACGCATCCCATCAATGCCTGAAACGACGTACACCAACCAATCGGCTACGGACACGTGGAACCCTAACACGAGTCCCAAAACGCCGTCACAAAGCATTGATGAGTACTCTAAAGCGTCAACCGATGACAAACTAGTTGGTGACACATAACGGCCGAGCATGCACCTCAAAGGCCGAGATAGTCCCCTCAAATGCCTCAGCTACCAACCGGTCAGCTGAACATCTACATCCGAGATCCAAAGTTTTATGCGGAGAGATCCAGCTCCAACACTTTGGTACAAAGCACTTGAGCTGAGGGCAAATGAAAGGGGCCGAGATAACAACAACTCGGCCCAACGGGACAGGTGACGAATGGCGACCCAAACCCATGAGGGCCCGGCCCTATGGCCAGGCAGAATGACAGCCCAAGGATGTCTACGTCCTCAGCCAAGCTCACGGGGGATCGGCCCAAGGCCTTTAATGTTGCACGAACGGCCGAACATCCATGTGCATGACATTGAAGGGTGAGGGCATGTGCCGACCAAGCAATACGGTCGAGATCCATACGGCCGAGATCCCACAATTAATGCTCATTAATGCGCTGCACGCCTCTGACACGACAGTGGCGTGTCCTGTCATTAAATTTGGCGCAGACGCTGCCATTACCAAAAATGGGGGTGACACGATGAGGTCAAAGGGGATCGTGTGTCTACCATTCTGGATAGGACGTTTATATAAGGAAAAATGGAGGCATGAGCTAAGGTACGCAACGTATGAACAAAAAACCCTAATTCTCTCTCTCAAATCCTCTTCTCTGTCTTTCCTTTCTCCTCACCCCTACCAGTACTAATCCAATCGTCGGAGGGAGTTTCCGGCCACACCCTATCGACCAGTTCACATTTCTCTCTCTCTTGCAGGTCCTCCATATCGAACTTGGGGCAGCCCGGTGAAGTTTTCATCCGATCCATCACACCCTACGGATTCACCCCCATACAATATGTTATATACATGTGTCATGAAGAAACCGAAGATTGGTTGACAACAGAGATGGGCTCAAAAATTCGGACAAACAGATTTGTCAAAAGCCTATTTGGTAAAATCAAGATATCTCGAAATATACTCAACCAAATTGAGTTTTGTAAATTTTGGGTGAACCTAGACCCATATACCTTTCTTTGGATAGGTGGATCATCTCAAGGGAATTTTTGTAGAACAATCTAAAAGGGTTCAAAGTAGGATGTTGTTCTGTCTCATTGTCACAGAAACTTCAAAAATGGCATAGGGGTTCAAAAATACATTTTGGGGTCCAACCAAAAATCACACATACTCAAAACACCCTAAAGAGGCTCTGTCAAAAACATTGTTTTGAGATTTTCATCACAACAACTCATGAACATCAACTTATCATATTTTAACACATCTTAGTCATATCCAAACACATCATAACAACATAATATGTTCATCATAAGGTTCTAAAATATTTCTTACATTATTTATTCTTTGTCTTTAATCCTTACAAAGTTTCCCTAAAATAAGTTCTACACATTCTCTTCTTGTTTTCATGGTTCACTTCTATTCTTGTCCATATTTCTTTTATCTTAGAGAGGATTAGAGATAAGAATATGATATTAGGAGAGAAATAGAGAGTTGAAGAAGTTTCTTACTTGGTTGATCTTAATTAATGGAGGTTAGGACTTAGCTTTAGTTCCTTCTTCTTTCTTCTTCTTTTCTTTTTCTTCCTTTCTTCTTCTCCTTGTTTTGGATTAATTTAGAGAGAGAGAGAGAGGAGTTGGGGAAATATTTTAAAAGAGTGGGAGAAGTATTCTATTTATAGGCTAGAGGTTGAGTGTGGGAGTTGCCAAAATATTTTTTAAGAATTCATTTTTCTTTTTATTACTTTAATTATCTTTCAAGGGTCCCTTCATGATGACATATATGGAAAGAAAAGTCATCCAAAATGGTACACGATGACATGGGAAAATAGTTGTTTGATTTGCGAGATTATGAAGACAATGGGTTTCTTTAAAAGTCTTCCAAAGTCTTCGCAGGTTACTATTCTTTCTTAGACTAGTTTTCTTCCCTGATTTATTTATTTTATGTATTCTTCTCCTCCTGAGGTATATATTTATGTGTATAATTATCTCCTACAAATAAATAATTATGAGAAAAGAAGAGTTGGAGTCTTAGAAGTTGGTTGCTTCTAAAAATGGATAAATGTCCCATCATAACATTTCTCCTTCATTTCTTTATTTATTTTTCAAGAAATAGTCACTTCAAAGGTCATATCACACCACTCTCATGGTGGGAAAGAGGTTGGCCGGCCAAGGAGGTGTTTGGCATGATGTCATTTTTGGTTTTTTTCTTATTTTTATAATTAGAAAATTATATGGGCCCCATTTTGGTTTTTGATTAAAATTTAGTTTTTTTTTTTTGAAGATTCTAAAACTTCTTCATTGAGTGGGCCTTAAATTAATTATTTGGGATCTAGAATTTAATTTGAGCCCATTAATTTAATTTATGAGTTTATTGGCTTAAAATTCCATATTGGACTTTAGCTCAAAATTTCATCTTTCGGTTGTGATCTAGAAGACCAAATTTTATTCTAATACTTAATTCATAAATTCATTTGGTTAAATTCATAATTTTATTTATCTAGCATCATTAGGGTTTATGGAGTTTTAATTTTAGGGTTATGAAAAACTGGGTCTTTACATCTACTGTGAGATCTTATTGTAACATCCACTCTTCTGAGAGGGTTCCTGATTACTGTTTGTACATTAAACAAATACAAGTTCATTGTAAAAGTAAGAATGAATCACCCTTGACTATTGTTTGTGTGTGATAAAGCACACAAAGAAAATATCACAAGTGCTAGAAGCTTGGAGATTTTAGAACACAGCTTGGTGATTCTTTGTAAAAAAATTGAAGCACACCCGTAAGTGTTTGACGAAAGTGAAAAATCTCAAGAGAAGCTTGATGAGTGGATATAAGCTGGGATAGCCGAACCACTATAAAATTGACGGTATCATCTCTATCTATCTATTTCTATCTCTATCTGTTTATGCTTATATATTTTTTTTTTTTTTTGCTTAGTTGCTTTTAGTTGTTTAAATAATTTTTAAATACGAAATTTTTGAAAAGACTCTATTCACCCCTTCTAAGATCGCTCTTTGTATAACAGTGTGAACTTTAAGCACACTTACAATATGATTTATATATCTTTCTTTAGTATCCACAAGATGATTTAGTGTAAATTTTAGTATATATAGCATTGTTGTTTGAATTACTCTTTTAAATTGTCATCATTCTCCTCAACAAAGCACTGGCCGAAGCATCCTTCCCCAACCCACGTATAGGGGTGATTCTATTAACACCTCCATTTTTTTAAGTTGACCCATTTACTAAGTATACACACCTCATAATTTTAAAATTATAGATTTTACTTAATACACCCCTAATAATGCCAATATTATCTTACGTCATAATTCTTTGCACACCCACGTAAAACACCCCTTAAACTACTTTCAGGATTTTGCTTCAACACCCACGTATCTTTATCGTGCAAGCGTTTTTTCTCCTCTTCTTCAAAGATTCTAGTTTCATCGTGCTCCAAATAATACAAAGATTCAAGTTTTAAGTATAATAATACAAAGATTCAACCATTTTCCAAAGTAATGTACACCATTTTCGAACAAGTTCTGTTCGGCCCTGGTCCACCGGACATAATGTAAAGACCTGGATTTTTTATAAAACATAACTTAGACGTAAAATCATCTTAATTTGTTTACAAGAAGTTCAAATCCTAAAATTTGAAACTCCATAAATGTAAAGTTCCAAAATTTCACAACCCTAGGATTAAAACTCCATAAATCCTAATGATGCTAGGTAAATAAAGTTATGGATTAAACCTAAGTAATTTTAATGTTAAGTTTGTAGAACATAGTTTGGTCTTCAAGATCACAATCTAAACATGGAATTTTGGACTACAGTCCAACATGAAAGTTCAAGCCCATAAACTCATAAATTAAATCAATGGACCCAAATTAAATTTTAGATCCCAAATAATTAAATTAAATCCCACTCCATGAAGAAGTCTTAAAAAATTCCATAAAAGGCCCAATTTTAATTAAACATCAAAATGGGGTCCACGTGAATTTCTAAATTATAAAAATAACAAAATAAACAAATAAACTCATTGCCAAACACCACTTATGGCCAGCATGCCCATTTCCCCTATGTGAGAAGTTTTGATGACATAATTGAGAATTAAAGAAAAAATAGAAAATGAGGAGAAAATGGTGATGTGACCTTTGTCCCATTTGCAAGCAACCTAAATTGTAATCTTTAATTCATCTTCTACACTAATTAATAAATTGTGGGAGATTATTATACACATAAATATACCTCAAGAAGATAAGAATACATAGAATAATTAAATTATGGGAAAAAATTATCCAAAGAAAAATTAAAACTTTATTTTTCCCTAATTCTCATAATGCTTGAAATGACCAAACATCATCAAATCAACTATTTTGTCATGTCCTCTTGTCCTCTTTTAGAAGACTCTGAAGCCTTATGAAGTCATCCAGATAGTGGGATGATTGACTAATTTAGAGAATTAAAGAAATAAGAAAGTCTTGAAAAATTATCCTACTACCTTGCCTATAAATACCCCACTCTTTCCAAGCCTTCCATCCATTTAATTCCTCTCTCAACTCTCTCTC
>JAUTBS010300133.1:0-10899 GCA_032361285.1 Aequorea victoria
GAGTCGACCCACGGTGATAAGTCACGGTTTTAGGTGGATGTGAGTCGACTCATAGGGTTTGTGAGTCGACCCAAGCCTCTTAGGTCACCATGAATCGATGCAGTGAAGGCATATATCGACCTCAAGACATGAAAAAGGTATTGTGAGTCGATCCAGAAGGATGGTGAGTCGACTCAAAGGGTAGAAACCCACAGCATAGGCACCATGAGTCGACCCAATAAGGTGGTGAGTCAACCCAAACGCAAGGCAGAAGGTCATGGGTCGACTCAAATAGTTCATGAGTCGACCCTAGGCAGTAGGATGACAAATAGCCAAGGGCATGGCTTCATGAGTCGACTCACTCTCCGCGTGAGTCGACCCACTGGCGATGGACACAACTTCTAAGGTATGTGAGTCGACTCAACCTCATTGTGAGTCGACCTAAAGCTTCGCAGCAGAGATTTCCATGGCTGAAATCACTGATCCAAGGTCTTTTCTTTCTTTCCTTCTTTATGGTTTATTTATTCATAATTATTTTCTCATAAAACCGAGTGATATACCTACATATATATGACATTTTTTATGATATGTAATTATATTTATACATGGTTTTATATATATCTTTGTTATGTATATATATATCACTTAGATATATATATATATATATATATATCATTATGTATTTGTATATCTCAATCTTCTTTTACCTATAGTGTGTGATTTATTCATGTATCTTCATAGATTTAAGTCACTAGAGATTAAACCTTTTTAATCGAGAACTAAGAAACTATTTAACCGTGTGATATAAATACATATATATATATATATATGTATAAAATTGAAATAGAGAGTGTGAGAGACGAACCTGTGATCACCGAGGTGGTGATGACGATGACGAAGGTGATGGCGGTGCTCGCGGTTGTAGCTCCGACGTCGATGGTAGTGGTATTGCTCGGCAGTGGTGGCTGCATAGCAGCGGTTTTGGTCATAGGAAAGCAACCGAGAGGGAGAAGAGAGGATTGCACATAGAGAAAACCGAGAGATATATAGTTTCTTAAAGGAATGAGATCTCTAAGGAGGGGAGTCCCTTTTATAAGGGGAAGGTAGCCAAAAATTAATGAATTGAAAGCTAATCCAGTGATCATATCCCATGATTTCCTGTCTTGGTTTTATCTTCTAAATTTGAATAGATACTCATCTGTTATCTTGGAAAGCCTGGTCTCCACCTCATTATTCCCTATTTTAAATTTTAACAGATTACTCACTTCCTTATTTGTTTATTCTTCCTTTTCTTATTTCATTTTTATCTTTCTGTTTCTATAATAAAGAATATTTTAGTTTAAATTTTGAATTTATCTCCTCTCTGTAAGTTTTTGTTTATTATTATCTTATCAGTATTCTCAACTACTATTATTATTAAAAAAAATTGAAATATCTATTAAAATAATTAAATTTCTCTTCACTAAATTATTTTAATTTAATATTTTACTATCTCGAATTTCTCGAGTTTTACATTCTTGTCCCCTTAAAAGAATTTCGTCATCGAAATTAAAATACTAACCTTGAGGAAAAAGTGGTTTTCTTTCGCGAATCTCGTCTTTGCGTTCTCACGTGGCCTCTTCTATTTTCTGATTTTGCCATAAACTTTTAACTAATCGAATTAGCTTACTTTGTAGAACTTTGTCTTTGGTATCAAAAACCTGAACAGGTTGCTCCTCATAGGTCAGATCTTCATGAACTCAAATCACCAGATCAGTCTTCTAAGTCGTCAAATCAATCACCTCAAAAGATAAAAATTTCATAAATATTTTATTACCTTCAAGACTTCAGCTTCCAATAAAATGTATCACAATTTCAATAGAACCTAACTTCAAAAGAGTCCACAAATCAAATCAAGAATTAGTTCCATCAAACCAATAACTAAATGATCTTTATCCAGATAATAAAAACTCAATTGTCGCTAAACCCAATTCAATGTCAAAATATGGTTAAAAGAAATTCTAAACCTTTAAATTTTATAATCTCGCAATTTTCCTCAAAACTAGCAATCCATGGTCCTCGAGTCAAAATAAATCGACAACTTATCTATGAAACCTTTGAATCTATCTTTCAAATGATCAATATAAGATTCTTAAAACTAACTTCCTATTTGCCTCAAACAAATAATTTGCATTTCTTCCATACGCATTTTCGATCATTAACTAATTAACCTCAAATCATATTCACCCAATATAAAATACTATCATCAACCAAATATCACTAAGAACACTTGAATTAACCTTCTACAAAAACACCACTAAGATACTAACAACCGTCCTATAAGGTTGAATAAGGTGATATGTATTTCATCACGTATTTATTTTACTCGTAAAAGTTTCCTAATCTGAAACATCGAAAACTTACAAGTATTCCTCAAGTCTAACTACTTCACCATGACTTATAGGGTTATTTTTCCCAATTTAATAACTTATTAAGACTTCCATTTAGAACCAACGTCGGCAAAAATGTGTTTTCAATTGGACTTCAAAGCCAGTCAAACAAACGTCCGAAGACAAGGATATGACACCCAAAAGTTTTAAACATACTTAGCTCCAACTTAGTTACTAATAATATATGCGTCCATCATAGTGTCTGGGGTATGCTCCCCATGTATATCCTCCGTAGCCGTATGCCTAGAACTCACATCACATTTTGGACTAGCCATCTTACTGATATCAATGTAGGATAAGAACATATATAAGATAATGCTTGATCAACTACTAACAATAACTCATAACTAATAGAACTTTGGGGATCTCGACCTCTTCTAATGACATGATGCACTAATAAGATGTTATTATAAACTTATACTCTGATACCAAACTTGTCATACCCCAATTTGGGAAAGGTGTCCGGCCATGGATCATGGGTCTTAGCCCAGTAAATCAAGAAAGCCTTAAATAATAATTTAGCTAATAATATGCTAAAAGATCTCAATACCAAGGATTTAATTAATTAAAATTCAATATAATCAATGTGGGACAAACAGCCCATAAAATCTCAACATAGTTATTCCAACCAAATTCATAATCAAATGTTATTTTATTTAAATGTGGAAGCGAAATGCATGTCCTAGAGATCTTATTTCTGGATCCCATAAAGCTACCGAGTCCATCATCAAGCGTCATCATTGGTTACCTAAAATGTTATATTTACAACGTCAACTAAAGTTGGTGAATGGAATATGCATAATAGGATACAGTTCAAAATAGGGGATACAAAATAGTTTGTATTTCAAACATAATAATGGTATGAGATACACTATATAATTAAAAAGGGCGATCACATAACCTATCATTTCATTTCAAAAAGGCGATCATTCAACCTATCATTTCATTCCAAAAGGGCGATCATTCAATCCATCATTTCATTCTTGAAAATATATATATTTTTCCATATGGTCTCGTTATCAATACGAGTCACCAAAATCTTAAGCTGAACAACAGAGGTGTCCTCGAATCATCAGACATAAATATGTCAGTATCATAATAATGTTATAGTGATATACTCATCAAAGAGTGGAAGTAATTAATAAATTGCCACAGGAACAGCCTAAGCATAACAAGTAACCAATACCACACCATAACACAAGGAAGTCTCGTCCCATTAGATCTAATATCGTAATAGAGTCACCACAAGTTGGCTCATCGGTTTGTTCCCTAAACGATCACTTTTAATGTCACCGGACGCACCCGGACTGTCCCTTTAACCATTGAGTCAACTAGAGTCACCATGAGATTCAGACCAGGTCTATTCTCTAACTGGTCAGAGTCACCTCCATAGAGGGCTTTCCCCTGGACTTTTTCATTCCGAAGAATCATATCTCATAATGGCACCATATATATAGGAATCAAAACTTGTAAAATATTTGTACCATGAATTTACAAGAGAATATCATACAATATCATTAAAAACATTTAAAACATATGCATTTTCTTTTCAAAGTAATTTGGGGAATACGTAAATTTTATTGAAAGTATGTAGCATGTAAAAAATCCATTCACCTGATATCCAATGCAAGTTCAAATGCAACAGAAGGAAAAGGTAGGAATCTTTGTCATCCTAATTATGTAATACAATACATCATAATCCATAAATAAATCTAATAAAATATTTATAGCTACCAAACGGACACTTTCCCCATTTATAAGCTTCAATGTTTGTTTCTGGTGTTAAACTAATCATTAATTAATTTAATTTATTATTAAACCGATACCCAAACAGAGCCTAAGCTCTAGAATTTATTTTAGAATATTTTCTAAGATTTTTGCACTGTGAGTCCACCCAGATGGCTTGTGAGTCGACTAAATAGAGGGATTTAAGGTCAAAAAGTCACCACAGGTGACCATGAGTCAACACAGCAAGGTCGTGTGTCGACTCAAAGGCAAAAGGTCTTGGCATATGCATAACAGGCCACTGTGAGTCAACTCAAAGAGTCTGTGAGTCGACCCAAGTCTCTTAGGTGGCTAGGAGTGGACACCACAGAGGCTGTGAGTCGACACAAAGTGGTAAGTCACGGTCTTAGGTGGCTGTGAGTCGACTCATAGGATTTGTGAGTCAACCTAGCCTCTCAAGTCACCATGGGTCGATGCAGTGAAGGCATGTGTCGATCCCAATGCATAAAAAAAGGTACTGTGAGTCAACCCAAAAGGATGGTGAGTCGACTCAAAGGGTAGGAACCCATGGCATAGGCACCATAAGTTGACCCAATGAGGTGGTGAGTTGACCCAAAGGCAAGGTAGGAGGTTATGGGTTGACTCAAAGGGTTCATGAGTCGACCCTAGGCAGTAGGCTGATAAACAGTCGAGGGATGGCTTCATGAGTTGACTCACTCTCCATGTGAGTCGACCCACTGGCGACGGACACAGCTTCTACGGTATGTGAGTCGACTCAACCTCATGGTGAGTCAACCCAAAGCTTCGCAGCAAAGATTTCCATGGCTGAACTCTTTGATTCAAGGTCTTTTCTTTCTTTCTTTCTTCATGATTTATTTATTCATACTTATTTTCTCATAAAACCGAGTGATATACCTACATATATATGCCCTTTTTTATGATATGTAATTATATCTATACATGGTTTTATATATATATATTTGTTATGTATATATATATCACTGTTATATATATATATATCATTATTTATTTATAGATCTCAATCTTCTTTTACCTATAGTGTGTGATTTATTCATGTATCTTCATAGGTTTGAGTCACTAGAGATTAAACCTTTTTAGTCGAGAACAAAGAAACTATTTAACCAGGTGATATAAATACATATATATATATCTGTATAAAATCAAAACAGAGAGTGTGAGAGACAAACCCGTGATCACCAAGGTGGCGATGATGATGATGAAGGTGATGGCGGTGCTCGCGGTTGCAGCGCTGACGTCGGTGGTGGTGGTATTGCTCGGCACTGGTGGCTGCGGAGGAGCGGTTCTGGGCCGAGGAAAGCAGCCGAGAGGAAGAAGAGAAGATTGCACAGAGAGCAAACCGAGAGAGATATAGTTTCTTAAAGGGATGACGTCTTTGAGGAGCGGAGTCCCTTTTATAAGGGGAAGGTAGCCAAAAATTAAGTGGTTGCCAGCTAATCCAGAGATCATATCCCATAATTTCTTCTCTTAGTTTTATCTTATAAATTTGAAAAGATACTCATCTGTTATCTTGGAAAGCTTGGTCTCCACCTCATCATTCCCCATTTTAAATTTTAACAAATTATTCACTTCCTTATTTGTTTATTCTTCCTTTTTTTATTTCATTTTGATCTTTCTGTTTCTATAATAAAGAATATTTTAGTTTAAATTTTATATTTATCTCCTATCTTTATGTTTTTGTTTCTTGTTATCTTATCATTATTCTCAACTATTATTATTATTAAAAAAAAATCGAAATATCTATTAAAATAATTAAATTTCTCTTCACTAAATTATTTTAATTTAATATTTTATTATCTCAAATTTTTTGAGTTTTACATTCTTTCCCCTATAAAAGAATTTTGTCCTCGAAATTAAAATACTAACCTTCAGGAAACAAAAGTGGATATCGTTCGCAAATCTCGCCTTCGCGTTCCCACGTGGCCTTTTCTATTTTCTGATTTTATCATAAAATTTTAACTAATCGAATTAGCTTACTTCGTTGAACCTTTTTTTTAGTGTCGAGAATCTGGACGGGTTACTCCTCATAGGTTAGGTCTTCGCGAACACGAACTGGCTCAAAATCCACCACCCTTTTGTTGCGCACTTTGATTACTAGCATATAGCTTATCTCTTCTTTGAGAATTATTACTTCTTCAATATTAATAGTATTCTCGTCCATAATCAGATATATTGTCTAATGTCATCTTCTTTTCACTTGTATATGCAATTAACTAAAACATTGAGGATCTTATGATTCAACCTGACAATTAACATAATCTCGAAGATGTCTATACATTTTAGTACATTTCGGATGAATACTATACCCAGAACTATAAGCCTCACGTACAATCTTGTTCCTCAACTCTCCACTATTAGATACACAAACTTGATCTCAACATTTTAAGAACTCCGACGATCTCTAATCGTGACAGACTCTAAATTTAATTTTGGTAATTTCAATTCCTAATATAAATTCTTACGAACACCCAAAATATCAAATTTTTATAATCAGCTAGACCATTAATAGAACTACTAATTGCACATGCATATTCATCTTATGAATCATAAATTCATCTACACTACAATTTCAAAATTTCAATTTCAACCGATTGTACTTACTTTTCATGTATTACCACCAAATCAAATCATTTACTCTGTCTATGTATTATGTTTCACAATTTCTTACTACTACTAACTATCTTGGTAACACGATAAACACTTTTAATCGTATGCTCAATCCATTATTCATCAATAAGAATAACCTGTTTATTCTTAACTCATCCTTTTCAATGTCAGACTGCTAATCTCATACCTTTTGGTCATTATAAAATTCCTATTAGTTAAATATAATCTGTCTTCTACACAAAGAATATCACCAGATCAGTCTTTTAAGTCGTCAGATCAATCACCTCAAAAGATAAGATTTCATAAATATTCTATTACCTTCATAATTCTTATCAAGACTTGATCTTCTAATGAAATGTATCACAACTCCATTAGAACCTAACTTCAAAAGAGTCCACAAATCAAATCAAGAATTACTTCCATCAAACAAATAACTCAATGACCTTTATCAAGATAATAAAAACTCATTTGTTGCTAAACCCAATTCAATGTCAAAATATGGTTAAAAGCAATTCTAAACCTTTAAATTTTATAATCTCGTAATTTTCCTCAAAATCAGCAATCCATGGACCTCAAGTCAAAATAGATCGACAACTTATCTACGAAACCTTTGAATGTATCTTTCAAATGATCAACATAAGAATCTTAAAACTAACTTCCTCTTTGCCTCAAACAAATAATTTGCATTACTTTCATACGTATTTTTGATCATTAACTAATTAATCTCAAATTATATTCACCCAATATAAGATAATATCATAAACCAAACCTTCAGTAAAAGATAACTACGAACACTTGAATTAACTTTCTACAAAAATACCGCTAAGATACTAGCAACCGTTCCATAATGTTTGAATAAGATGATATGTATTTCATCACGTATTTATTTTACTCAGAAAGGTTTCCTAATCTGAGACATCTAAGACTTACGAGTATTCCTCAAGTCTAACTACTCACCATGACTTATAGGGTTATTTTCCCCAATCTGATAACTTACAAAGACTTCTATTTAGAACCAACGTCGGTGAAAACATGTTTCTAATTGGACTTCACAACTAATCAAATAGACGTCCGAAGACAAGGGTACGACATCCAAAAGTCTTAAATATACTTAGCTCCAACTTAGTTACGCATGATATATACGTCCATCACAGTGTCAGTGGTATGCTCCCCATGTACACCCTTCATTGTCGCATAACTAGGACTCACGTCATGTTTTGGACTAGCCATCGTACTCATATCAATGTAGGACAAGAGCATATGATCTGATACTACTAACAATAACTCATAACTTATAGAATTCTGGGGATTCGAACCTCTTCTAAAGACATAATACACAAATGAGATGATATGGTAATTTATGCTCTGATACTACTCTTGTCACACCCCAATTTGAGAAAGTTGACCGGTCATGGCTATTAGCCCTTAGCCCAATGAACAAAGAAAGCCTTAATCAATAATTAGCTAACAATATGCTAAAAGATACCATATGTAAGGGATTTAATCAATTAATATATATAAATAATCAACGTGGGACAATCAGCCCATAATATCTCAACAAATGTTGTCGCAACAACTCATAATCAAACTCAAAATCATTTTATTATTTAATTAAATGCAGAAGCGAAATGCATGTCCTAAGAAGTCTTAATTCTGGATCCCACGAAGCTACTGAGTCCATCGACAAGCTTCCTCACTGGTTACCTGAAATGTTTATATTTACAACGTCAGCTAAAAATGGTGAATGAAACATGCATAATAGGATATAGTTCAAAATAGGTGATCCAAAATAGTTTTGTACATCAAACATAATTATGGCATAAGATACACAGTATAATCAAAAACGGTGATAACACAACCCATCTTTTCTTCTTGTCAAAATATCAATACTTTTCTTGTGATCTCGATATCTAGACGATTCACCAACATTTATCAAAAAAATTATATTTTTTCATGTGATCTTGATATCAAGACGAGTCACCATCATTTATCTCAAACTGAACATCAAAGGTGTCCACAACTTTCTCATCGCATAAAAATGCAAACAATATACTCTGCGCATAAAACTGCCAACAATACGTAATAATATATATAATAATAATCCGCGCATAATTATGCCAACATAATAATAATGGAATAGCGATATGATCATCAATACGTGTGTGGAAAATCATCAGCAACAACCACAGGAATAGCCTTGGTGGAAATGCCAGAAATTATAATACTCGGGGTACCCTCGGCCCATTAGATCCAATCATCGAATATAGAGTCACCACAGGGTGGCGCCTGGGCCTTTTCCCTAAGACGATCCAGTTTCAGGTCACCGAAAACCCCCAGACTATCCCTTAAACCGTTGAGCATTTAGGGTCACCCAAGTCTCTGGGCTGGGTCTATTCCCTAGTTGGCCAGAGTCACTCCGTATGGCTTATCCCTGAACTTTTCACATGATTACAAAGAGAAGTCACATGATCGCTCCGTAAAAGATAATAAAATATTTTCTATGCCATAAAACATTTATACCATGATTGTATAAGAGAATATCAATACAGTTTATCCAAAGTATTTAAACATATAATTTTCCTGTCAAAATACTTTAGGGAATACGGAAATTTATTGAAAGATAAATAGCATGACAATCCACTCACTTGATATCCAATACAAGCTCAAATACAAGAGTAAATAAATGTTGGAATTCTCGTCACTCTGATTATGTAATGGAATACATTATAATCCATATATAAAGTTATTTAAACAATTTATAGCTACCAAACGGAACATTTCCCCATTTATAAGCTTTAACGTTTGTTTCTGGTACTAAATTAATTATTAATTAATTCAATTTGTTATTAAACTGATGCCCAAATAAAGTCTAAGTTTTATGATTAACACATGAATGTTTTCAAGGATTTTTGGTACTATGAGTAGACCAGAAGGCATGTGAGTCGACACAACATAGGGTTCACAGCCAAAAAGGTCTCATAGGTGGTTATGAGTCGGCACAGCAAGGTCGTGTATCGACTCAAAGGCAAAAGGTCTCGATATATGCATAACAGGTGACTGTGAGTCGACTCAAAGGGCTCTTGAGTCGACACATGTAAAGATTTGAATTTTTATAAAACCTAACATAGGCGTAGGTTCACCCTAATAGTGCTAAGTATAGGTTCAAACCCTAAAAATTAAAGCTCCATAAATGTAAAGTTTTGAAATTCCATAGCCCTAGGAGTAAAACTCCATAAACCTTAATGATGCTAGGTAAATAAAGTTATGGATTAAACCTAATGAACTTTAGTGTTAAGTTTAAAGAAGGAAATTTGGTCTTTTAGATCATAACCCAAACATAGAATTTTGGGCTAGACTTCAACATGAAAGTTTAAGCCCAAAGTTTCATAAATCAAATTAATGAGTCCAAATTAAATTCTAGAGCCCAATTTATTAATTTAAAGTCCAATCAAGAAATTAAGTCTTAAAAATCACAAAAATGCCTAAACTTTAAATAAACGTCAAAATGGGTCCCACATGAATTTCTAAATTATGAAAATCATAAAATAACAAAATAAGCTCATTGCCAAACAAGCCCCTAGCCGGACATCCTCTCTCATTCCCCATGTGAGAGACTTGATGTGACATAAGTCTTCATTTTTAAATAAAAGAAAGAAAGGAAAGAAGGATGATGTGACCTTTGTTCCATTTGTAAGCAACCTAAAACTTAACCTTTAATTCATCTTGTACTCTAATTAATTAATTGTGGGAGATAATTATGCACATAAATATACCTCAAAAAGATAAGAATACATGTAATAACTAAATTATGGGAGAAAATTAATCAAAGAAATATTAGTAGAAGAAAGGCTTTTTTTCTAGAAAACCCCTAATATCATTATTTTGATTTGAACTCTCATACACATCAAAAAACTATTTGTCCCCTATCATTGTCCTCTTTTAGAAGACTTTTTGGCCAAAATAAGTTATCAAGATTGGAAGACTTGAATTGACTAAATTATGGAATTAAATAATTAGAAAAGTCTTAGAAAATTACTCACTCCTTTGCCTATAAATAGAACCAATTTCCCATTCTTTCCAAACATTTTTCAAACCTCCTCCTTCTCTCTACAATCGAATA
>JAUTBS010300244.1:0-10898 GCA_032361285.1 Aequorea victoria
GTGATCTTCTTTGAGAAGATTTACAATAAATATCTCTTTACAAGACTCTCACACTCTAAAAGATGAAGTACAATCAATGCTCAAGGTGTGGGTAATAGTGAAACAGAGTATTAAATACAGTGATGATTGAATGGAATCTCAGAGAAGGTTTTGCTCAGTAGTTGGTGAAGCAATAGTGATTTCTTGATGAGTCTTGATGCCCTTAAACTTCAAACTTCATTGCTTTTATACCCCATATTAATTTCTGAACGTTGGGGGCATTTAATGCTCTGAAAAATACCGTTGTAAAACCCAGATTTTGAAATCACGACTGGAAGTGTCGACACTTGGTAGGGAGGTGTCGACACTTTGAGTGTTGCTGTGAAGGTGTCGACACTTGTCTTGAAGGGTGTCGACACTTGGGTTTGCAGAGAGGAGAGAGAAAAGCCTCTGGATCAAGGTGTCGACACTTGTTGAGTGAAGTGTCGACACTTTGCTTTGGTGTCGACCTCTGGAGCTTTGTAAGGTGTCGACACTTGCTTGGGGGTGTCGACACTATGAATTGCAGAGATGAGAGAGGTACTCCTCAGTAAATAAGTGTCGACACTTTTAATGGGTGGTGTCGACACTTTGCTTTTCTTCATTACACCATCAAGGTGTCGACACATCCAAGGATGGTGTCGACACTTTCATGACCTGGAGAACAAAAAATGAAGTGTCGACCATATGGGATTATGGGTGTCGACACTTCCATCAATTTTGCTTCCAAGAAAAGTGTCTTTATAAGAATTTATCATTAAGACCTGGACTTCCAATATCTATCAAAATAGAGTGAAATGGGTACCCAAAAGTCCTGAAAACTTATATTATGGAAAACATCATTAGTACCAAATAAATTAATGGGTTGTTGTAAGTCAAAACAAAGAGAAAAGTATGATTGAATAACCCTTGGGCTAACACCTATAGTTCCGGCGGTCCCGATCCCGATGGTCCCGACAGTTACGGTGGTCCCGGTGGTTCCGACTTGGACCGATGGGACCCAAAGCACAGACTCATTCTTTAGGGGTCTACCTTCATTTGGAGGGCTCAGTGGCTCTCTCTCCAACTTCTCCCCGCAGACCTCCATGCGATCCAATGCCATGGATGGTCTACTAGACGCTGCCGACACCGCTCGTGCTATGGAGGAGGGTGGACCTTCGGAGCATCGCACTGTTGAGGAGCCAACGGTGGATAGCCCTTAGGTTCTAGATCCCTTTCGTGGGTTTCTGGCTGGGGAGATGTCAGGGGGTTTCGACATGGTAAGGTACGACCCTCCGGCTTGTTCGTGGGAGTTCTTACTCCATTTCTGCTTCTACTACACTGAACCTAGCACAGAGCCGGATCTACTTCTTTGATCTCCGAGCTTCCATCTCTCTGTGTCGAATTGCCAGGTATGCCTTATTTCTTTTTCTATTTCAATTCTGCTTAATCAAACCAAATGAAATTCAAAAAACTTAAAAAAAGATATTGAACTTAGATGTATGCACAGGGTACTCGAAGCGTCTGGATGAATGATTTCTCGGTAAATAACACTAAACAACTTGAACCCATAAAATTAAAAACGATTTTGAACTTAGAAACATTGTATGCCTAGGATGAACCCCGTATTTCTTTCATTCCATATTTTCTATATGTGTATGTTTTTGGTTTTCTACCGTTGGGTTGCGCGTTAACGTATCCTGCGGTGGAAAATTTTATTTTTGTCCCTAGATTAATATTTTTACGTTTTTCAAGTGAACTTTTGTTTGGGTTTTTTTATTCAAAACTTGGGTCGCGTATCGACACTTTCTGAGTTGGCTAGGCTTTCGGTCATCCCGACCAACTTAGGTCGTATTTCAACACTTCCCGAGAGAAAATTATTTTTGTCCCTAGATTAACATTTTTACGTTTTTCTAAGGGAATTTTTGTTTTATTTTTGGTATTTTGGAGTATTTTAATTAACTCTATTTTGGGTTACGTATTGAAGTTTCCCGAGAAGAGCGGGGCTTCCCTTCAGTCTACTCGAATCAGGTTACACATTGGACTATGCTCTCGACGACTTACATGACGATCTGAATGTTTCCCTAATTTGGCTGGATCTAGCTGGTCCCGACCAACTTTAGGTTGAGTCATACGTATTTTCGAGAGAATTAACTGACTTATTTTTGTCCTAAGATAAGTGTTTGCACATCTTCCTAGGGATTTTTTGGGTATTTTTAATTAACTCTATCTTGGGTTACGTATTAACATTTCCCGAGAAGGGAAGGGCTTCCCTTCAGTTTGCCCGAATTAGGTTATACATTGGGTCCTGCGCTCAGCGACTTACATGACGATCTGAATATTTCCCCAATTTGGCTGGATCTAGCTGGTCTCGACCAACTTTAGGTTTGAGTCCTACGTATTTCCGAGAGAATTAACTGACTTGTTTTTATCTCTAGACAAGTGTTTACACATCTTCCTAAGGGTTTGTTTGGGTATTCTTAATGAACTCCATCTTGGGTTACGTATTGACGTTTCCTGAGAAGGGCTGACTTTTCTTCAGACTGTCCAAATTAGGTTACACATTAGACCCTGTGCTCGATGACTTACATGACGATCCGAATGTTTTCCCAATTTCGCTGGATCTAGCTAGTCTCGACCAACTTTAGGTTGAGTCGTACATATTCCCGAGGGAATTGACTGAGTTATTTTTGTCCCTAGACAAGTGTTTACACATCTTCTTAGGGGGATTTTTAGGTATTTTTAATTAACTCCATCTTAAGTTATGTATTAACGTTTCTTGAGAAGGGCGGGACTTCCTTTCAGTCTACCCGAATCAGGTTACACATTGGGCCCTGCGCTTGATGACTTACATGATGATATGAATGTTTCCCCAATTTGGCTGGATCTAGCTGGTCCCGGCCAACTTTAAGTTGAGTCGTACGTGTTTCTGAGGGAATTAACTGACTTGTTTTTGTCCCTAGACAAGTGTTTGCACATCTTTCTAGGGGTTTTTTAGGTATTTTTAATTAAATCCATCTTGGGTTACGTATTAACATTTACCGAGAAGGGCAGGGCTTTCCTTTAGTCTGCCCGAATCAGGTTAAACATTGGGCTCTGCGCTCGACGACTTACATGACGATCCGAATGTTTTCCCAATTTAGCTGGATCTAGCTGGTCCCGACCAACTTTAGGTTGAGTCGTACGTATTTCCAAGGAAATTAACTGACTTGTTTTTGTCGTCCTTAGACAAACGTTTTTACGTTCATCTAGGAAATTTTTATTATTTTCACGATTTGGTTTTATTTTGTCCCTAGACAAACGTTTTTGCATTTTCCTAGAGGGTTGTTGTTAATTTACCCGTAGGTTACGTAGAAATGTTTCTCAAGGTGGACAGGCTTCCTTTTGCCCTGCCTAAAATAGGTCACGCTTCGCACTTCCGCTCAGAATGTATAAGCTACACGGTTCGCGATCATCCTAAGTTGCGTTCCACGCTTCCTGGGTTAGATAGGGGTGCTCTTACCTAACCAACTTAGGTTGTGCTGCCCGTTTCCCGAGAGGGATTTGATGACTTTGTCCCTAGATAAAAGTTTTTGCATTTTTCTAGGAATTTTTATTATTAGGGTTTTGTCCTTGGATTAACGTTTTCACATTTTTTTAAGGGTTTGTTGATTTTATATTTTTGGTTGTCTCTAGACAAATATTCGCACATTTTTCTAGGGAATTTCTTCATTTTTGGTTCTTTGGGATAGTATTTTTACACTTTTCTAGACTTTATTGAATTTTTTATTTTTGACTGACTTAGGTTGTACTTTCACGCTTTCCGAGACAGAATTTTCATTTTAGGCACTAAGTAAGCATTTTCATACTTTCTTAGGTTTATCGGGTTTTTGGTTCTTGGTCTGGCTTAGGTTGTATTTTCATGCTTCTTACGATAAAATTTTTCATTTTTGGCCACTAGAATAAGCGCTTACACGCTCTTTTAGGTTTATTGGATTTTTATTTTTTGGTCTGGCTTAAGTTGCATTTTCATGCTTTTTAAGACACATTTTTTTTTATTTTAGGCAATAGAAATGAGCGCTTACACGCTCTTCTAGGTTTATTGAATTTTTACTTTTTGGTCTGACTTAGGTTGTATTTTCATACTTCTTAAGACATAATTTTTTTATTTTAGGCACTAGAATAAGCGTTTACATGCTTTTCTAGGTTTATTAGATTTTTAATTTTTTGTCTGACTTAAGTTACATTTTCATGCTTCTTAAGATATAATTTTTTTTATTTTAAGCACTAGAATAAGCGTTTACATGCTTTTCTAAGTTTATTAGATTTTTGTTTTTTGGTCTGGCTTAAGTTGTATTTTCATACTTCTTAAGACATAGTTTTTTTATTTTAGGCATTAGAATAAGCATTTATACGCTTTTCTAGTTTTATTAGTTTTTTGCTTTTTGGTCTGGCTTGGGTTGCATTTTCATGCTTCTTAAGACATAATTTTTTATTTTATTTTAGGCACTAGAAACGAGTGCTTACACGCTCTTTTAGGTTTATTGGATTTTTACTTTTTTTTTTTATTCTCAAATTAATCTGCGCTTCCTGCTACTTAACATGATGGATTTTAATTTTTTTAGTCAGATTATGCACTCTCTTTTCCTTGGCTTTTCTTACTTTAATCTATATCATCTAATGATTTTTTGTATTTTTTTTACAGACTGGAGATTATCTACGCAGGTTCGGGGGCTCTGTCCGGATCCTTGAGTGGTACCAGGTTCTCCCCCTGGAGAGCCGGGTGCTCATCGATAGATCCAGATTTAGCTGGTTCATCCCCCTCCTCACGAGTACTCATAATGATAGAGTACTTCTGACGGCTCTAATGGAGAGGTGGTGGGATACCACCAACACCTTCCACTTCCCGTCATTTGAGGCTACCTTAACCCCGCAGGATTTTGCCATGATCATGGGGATGAGGGTAGGGGTGATTCGATTCCCCTCGACCCTACTGTCAACACGTGCCCCAAGGCACTCACCTACTGGTTGGGAGAGGTCGCACGCTTGGCTGATTTAGGGCGTATCCGGTACGCCTGGCTCATGGAGAGATACATGGAGTTTGAGTGCACCGAGCCCCGCCACTTCGAGTGATTTGCTTGGGCATTTTTGCTCTATTTGATCTGTGTGTGCCTACTTTTGAACATGAACAACACCGTTCCTTTGTACTTCCTAGGAGCCCTGTATGATTTTGACCGAATAGCGTCCTTCGACTGGGGAGGAGCAGCTCTGGCGATGCTGTACACCGGTCTGCGGTCCGTTTGTTAGACCAATGAGGACTCTGTGATCGGGTACTGGCGGATCTTTGAGGTATGATTCTCATCACACTCTTTGTCTTTTCAGTTTGTCCATACCTTTATCACTTATGTAGCTTAACCTAACTTATTCTATTTTTTATTTTATCCCTTTTTTGTATTTCTCCCTTTTCTTTTTTATTTATTTATTTTAATTACAGCTGTGGGCCTACGAGTTCTTGGGTTTAACACACCCAGAGAACACCCACCCGGATCCTCCGATCATCCCGAGGGCAGCTCGGTGGGGCCAGAGTACGTGGGGGAGGAATGAGGACATGAAGGACCTGAATACCTACCGTCTTACCTTGGATCGCCTGTCCCCTGCACATGTATGTTCTATTTCACTTTTACGCACGCTTGATTTTATTTCTGTAATTCCTCTCGTATGTAACCTGTGCTGAGTTTATTTTTCAGGTGAATTGGCGGGTGTGGGAGGGTATGGAGGCTAGGGCGGGCGAGGACCTGATGAGAAGTCGTCAGGCTCATCAGAGGAGGATCCTGCTGGAGGGGCCATTCTGTCGGGAGTGGTTCTTAGCCGAGCGAGTAGCCCGCCAGATGCTGGGACTGGACCACTTTCGGGTCCCCCAGCCACCTCCACTTAGCATGAGGTTGACGCACACCATGTCACATGAGGACGTCGACGAGGCAGTGTACGGTTTTGCGGCTCAGGATTTCCTAGCCGAGGGAGAGTATGCTGTCTTTGCACGCGACCGTTTGATGCGTTCGATGGGCATCCAGCTTGCGGAGGCGCAGGCCGGATATCCCTTGACGTCTCAGGCTCCTCTAGTGATGGGTGATCATCCTTCTCCTGCTACCGCTAGTGGTGGTGCGACTACTCGAGCTGCTCGTGCTGCTGCTGGTGGTGCCTCAACTTCTCGGGCCGCTCCTGCTGAGGCCTCTTCTTCCTTGCCTTCAGTACGTCAGGAGATGCTTACCTTCCCTCACGAGATTCCATTTTCCATCCCTATTCACACTCCCAAGGTACCAGAGCTGCGTCTTGTTGGGGATGAGCAGGTACTTTCTTTCTTTTAGTTACGTCTTTTCTTTCTTTTAACCAAATATGTCAGTCCGTCTAACATGTTCTCTTCTTGGTTCTTTATTTTAATTTTAGGTCTTCCAGGTTCCCTGAGCTTACATGGAGAGCTTCCTTAACTTTTGCTCGAGCCTGATGATCCTGGTGAGGCAGCAGACCCAGATGCTGGTGGATGCGCATGTGCATCCCATTCCCCGACGCAGTTAGCTTCCTCCTCGTTCGGTGAGTGCTATTATTTTCATTTATTCATTCGTAGGCCCTGTTCTCTTTTTTCTATTGATGCACATGTATATATATTTTTTGTACTTATTTTTTTTCTTTCTATCTCTTTTTGCAGCCTCCTTCCATCAGCCGTACCTCAGTTCACGGGACATCCTTGTCCTCTCATGCCGCTCCTCCAGCTGCTACCGGTCCATCTGCAGCTTCCTAGGGGTCTGCCCTGCAGACTGGAGTTCGTCGAGAGTGCCAAACTGACAGGACTTAGATTCGGGGAATGCCACCACTTCTGCATTCTCCATCCCGGAGCCTCCGCGTCGTACCTGTCACCGACGAGACTAGGATGACCTTTCTCTCCCTTTTTTTTGTACGCCTGAGATGCACTTTTCTTTTTCTGCATATATATTATTATTATTTTCGGGATAGGTCTTCGTGCCTAGTTGGATTATTTATTTAACACTCATTTTCAATTTTTTTTTATTTTTTTTTTGTATGGATATTTTATTTATTCATGGATGGATTATGCCTTATTTACTTGAATTGTTCTATATATGGGCTATGTATGCATAGAGATTTATTGACAGGTTATTTACATATGTACAGAAACTGTACGAGATATGTACAGGGAAACTATTTATAGGGATTCTATTTACAGGGATGCTATTTACAGGATTCTATGTACAGGAGTTCTAATTACAAGAGATTGTGTATAGGGAATTATATACAGGGTGGAGCTATTTACAAGGTATGGTTGTGTACAGGGTTTCTATTTACAGGGGTTCTAATTACAGGAGTTATAATTACAAGAGATTATGTACATGGTGAAACTATTTACAAGGTATGGTTATGTACAGGGTTTCTATTTATAGGGGTTCTAATTACAGGAATTCTTTTCTTCTTTTCTTTTCTTTTTTTGTATATACAAGATTATTTATTTACGGGGGCTCAGATAACTTAATAAAGAAAAATAATTACAACAAAATTATTTACAGGGGGTTATATACAAGGATTACATATGTACATGGGGTTATATACAAGGATTACATATGTACAGGGGTATAAAATTTTGTTTCTTTTCTTCTTTCTTTAATTTTTTTATTGTGCTTGCTCTTTTTTGGAGTCTCGTTGTACATTTTCTTATGTATGAATACTTATTCATGAATGCTAGGAGATAGCACGGCATAAACCTAAGCGGTCACGCTAACACCCGTAGATATCAAGTGCCAGTGGTGATAGGCATTGACATAAAGCAGGGGAGAACAAAACTACTTTCTTTGCACAGACATGGTGCAGCGCCTGGTGGAGATGATATGGCGCACGCCATGTGACGTGGTGCGCGCTAGGCCGCGGTGGTAGGCACTAGGTTGGCGTGGCGCGCGCGCCATGTGGTGAGTTTGAGACCTGGTTCTGATTTCCCAAGTTTTTTATAAAAGGAGGTCTATCCTTCTTTTAAACAACCATTCTTGATTCTGCAACATGACTTCTTCCACCCAAAATTCTCCATCTTGCTGGACCAACGAATTTACTCAGATCAAGCAAACCAACTCCGTAAATTTTGGCTTGAACGTTCTTTTCCATATGAGGTCCGTGAGGATGGACTGGAATTTCTTGAAGGCATCCACTCAGTTGTGGAATCCGATGGCTTATACTTTCAGGCTTGGAGACGAGGAGTTGTGCCCGACCATTGAAGAGTTCGAACCTATTCTGCATTTTTTCTCCCGAACAGAGGTTTTGATTCCTTTATCGTCGGTGAGTCCAAAGAAACTCCTGCAGGATTTATGCGATTTGAGCGGTAGTGAGGCTTCTCTCGTTCTGCATGGTGGGGATCTTGACATATCCCGCCTGGTGTGCCATTTCCGTCGTGCCGGTTCTTTTTCTGATTTCACTCTATGGTTTTGCCGTCGTTATGCCCTGTGCATCTGTCTTCTGGCCCAATTTCTTCTTTCTCCGAGAGATGACGATGTCAGCACTATCCTAGTATAGGTAGCCTCCCAGATAAAAGATGGGAAGAATTTTGTACCACTGGTCCTGGCTGAGACACTGATTGGCTTGGACGTTGTATAATTCGGTGCCTCTTTTGCTTTTGCGAGTAGTCACCTACTTCTCCAGGTATCTCTCAAAGCTCTCATTTTTACGTATTTCTCTTGATTTGTCCGCTCAGGCTCTCATTTTTCTCATATTTTTAAATTTTTCCACTCAACTCTCCTTTTATATATCTCTCAATTTTTCTGCTCAACTATCATTTTTCTGTATTTTTCTCTTAGATCTGGTTGATGGAGAAGGTAAATATTTTGGAGTATCCACTGGCAGGAGTCTATACCCCGAGAGTCTTTCTTCAAAGAGGGGTTTACTGCCATTGTATTACCCTAATTGAGTGGCGTGATTTCTTTGAGGCTCAAACGAGCGAACACATCTGCTGGCGTTGTCCCTTGAGGACTATTCCTGTGGCGACGACTCCGACTATAGAGCATTCTGACATTTTGATTGTAGGCTTGAGCTCGACAACTTTCTATTTTTCTTCTCGCATTATGCGTCAACTGGGTTATGCTCAGCCGAGCCCTTTGGCAGTGACTCATATGTCCACTTGCTTTCATCATGCTCTATTTTTGGATCGTTATCAGTGATTCTGGTCATCTCAGAAGATGATTGACTCAGAAGATCCTTGAGGGATGCCTTTCTGATGTAATCCTTCACACAGCTGGGAGGGGATAAAGATAGGAAGAAGACAACGATGTGAGGAAGAGAGGACTCGATCTAGTTGTTCTTGCTACACTTCCATTATTATGTTATCTTCTTTCTCTTTTGTTTTTGTTTTTAGAAAAAAAGACTTAGGATCTTCACTTTTTCCTTTTCTCTTTTCATGTATAAACTTTATTCATTAAAGTAAAGTAATGAAAATTTCTCCCTTTTCTGATCTTTGATCTTCTCACTTC
The DNA here is from genome assembly GCA_032361285.1 of Aequorea victoria. Classification (NCBI taxonomy): domain Eukaryota; kingdom Metazoa; phylum Cnidaria; class Hydrozoa; order Leptothecata; family Aequoreidae; genus Aequorea; species Aequorea victoria. The sequence goes on from JAUTBS010300244.1 coordinate 9,492, forward strand.
TTTGGTTTGATGTTTTTTTTTTTGCCATATAAAGAAAATTAATTAAAGATTTAAAGGATCTTCACATTGAAATCATAATCAGATGGAGGGTTTTGAAAGATGAAATTCGGGTAAGTGTTTCTCCTTTTTCTTTCTCTTTTTGTCATTTTTTTTATTTTTGAGAGAGGGGTTTATTTATGTACAGGTTTGAGCCGAACTTCAGATTGAAGTTGCCTACGTATCCCAAATAAAAGAAATCAGGCCACAATGTAGTTTCGATCTGGTTCCACTCTGGGTTTTAACACTCTCCTTTTTTTAATACTCTTATTTTGCCAAAGCCGCCCTTTTGGGTTTTCAACCTTGCGGACTGATCTTACTTTTTCCTGGATTGCTTAATTTTATCAGTTTTTTAACTCAGTGAGCCTATCTTATTTTCATTTTTTTAAGGGTAATACTTTTTGAGTTGCTCCAAATTGGTTGGGGTATTAAAAGTGTTTTCGTCCAGGTCTATAATAATAACGATGCCTCCCATCATAATAGATTTTATTATGTATGACCTAACCCAATTTGGTTTGAATTTCTCTCTTTGATCAAAGATAGGGGCTCAGATTTCTTTGAGTATGAGGTCCCCTTCCCCAAGATCCTTGGTCTTGACCCTTTTTGTTAAATGCACGGGCTATCCTTTTCTGATAGCCTTGAACGTGAAAGAGCGCACTCAGTCTTCTTTCATTGAACAAAAGTAAGTCCTCGGAACGATCCCTCTCCATTTTTCTTCCGGTATACTACACTCTGCCGTAACTATAAGAGAAAGAACTTCTAGTTCGACGGGTAGGACAGCTTTCATTCTGTATATTAGAGAGTAGGGGGTGACTCCTGTCGAGGCTCGGATTGACATCCTGTAGCCCCAAAGGTCAAATGTCAACTTTTCCAGCCAATCCTTACTGGCTTCTATGGTCCTTTTCAGGATTCTCTTAATATTTTTGTTAGTCACTGATCCGTCATTTGTATGATCAAAAATACTATTTAATAAAATCGAGTAAAAATAACTACTCCGTAGAATAGCGGTTAAGACCACATATCATTCCACAGAGATAATAAAGCTTAACTATTTATTTTCTAATTAATTCGAAAGAAGAAAATAAAAAGAGGTGATTGATGAATTAAACTACTGAAAACAATTGAAGCAAAATAAAATTGATTAAAAGATACATAGGGTATACGAATCCATCCTAACTTAGTTTTGAAATAGTTTTAGATGCTTTCAAACAGATCATTCAAAGCATCATTATGGCTACAAGCCCTAATGATGCATGAAGAAGATTCAAATAAATACTAACCGACATAAAATATTTAGATTAACACGAATTGTCCATAATCGAGTCATGGCACAACTCGTCTTCTCCAAGCATATTCTATCACAATACACAT
>JAUTBS010300353.1:0-10897 GCA_032361285.1 Aequorea victoria
TTGAATTAAATTCAAGAACATAAAATTATACAACCACAGATTCAAATAATATATTTCAAATAAATACATAAATCTAACTTTACTTGTTTAGAGCTTTATCTCCTCCCTAAGAGGGAGGAGCCTAGCCACTCATGGATGGTGGATTTCCCAAGGCTTAGAGCATGACCACCATGGAGAGCTTCTGAACTAATTCTTCTTCTCTTTGAATTTCTCCAGTTTCTCTTTCTTTTTCACTCTCTAGCCCTCTGGCCCTCTCGTCCTCTGCTCCTCTAATTCTCAAAGTAATACATATATATAAAGAAAGATGAGATATAAGATGACAAAGGAAATCTCACCCTTGATTCAAACCAATCCACAGCTTTGTCTGCACTATCACAAGGGGTGGAATCTAGTGTGGCTGATGCTTCTTGTGAAGTTCAAAAAAACATCATCAACTAATACCTCTTCTAACTTGAACCTTAGACCTCAAGCTTAGAAGAATCACTCTAAACCACTTGGACTACACAATCACTTATCGTCAAAGCTCCTCATCAAAATTATAAGTTATAAGTGTAGCTAATGCGCTGGTGCTGCTTTTGAAATTAAAAAACATGTCAATTAATACCTCTTACAAGACTTGAACCTTAGACCTCAAGCCTAAAAGAATCACTCTAAACCACTTGGACTGCACAATCACTTGTCTTCAAAGCTCCTCATTAACATTATAAGTGTAGATTCCAACATCTTGTTGCTCTTTTACTCTGTTATGGTTCCATTCATTCTCAAGTACCTGAAATTATTAAAAATGCTAAAAGTACATAAATAGAATAAATAATTTAAATTAACTAGTGTATTTTAAAGGGCTAAACGGTGTCCATTTAAACACCTATCATGCACTACCAAATTTTCTCTTCTTGTAATGCTCCCGTCTCCCAACTCCCTCTTTGACATCGTTCTCAATCATATGAGCTTTATTTACCAAACTAGCATAGCTCCCAATTTTGAGCACTGTTAGTCTTGTTTTGTTGGCATAATCTAACCCTCTCTGAAATCTTCGGCATCTCGCTTCCTCATCTTGCACTAACAACGGTGCATACCTAGATAATTCAGTGAACTTCATCTCATACTTTGCCACACTCATATCCTTCTGAGTCAATTCAATGGACTCCTGCTCCTTTTCATACTTGTAAACCATGGGCTTATACTGCTCGTCAAAGGCCTTCACAAAACGAGTCCGAGAAATCTCTTGTAACAATAGGGGTTCTACACCAAGGACGGACAACTTCAATAATCTCTCAGTTGCTTCCCACCAGTTAGTTGTTTCCCCTCGCAACATGAAAGTGACGAGATCTACCCGTTCATTCTCTATCACCCTAAGGCGGTCAAGAATACAAACTGCATCCTTGAGCTAATTCTCTGCCTCAGCCGGGTCTAGAGTCCCGTGAAATTTCTTAGCTCCTAAGTCCTTGAATTGTTTTGCCTTCAATTTGTCACCCCTCCCCATCTGCATACTTAGCAACCAGATATTCGTCTCTGTCAACTGGGCGATTGCTTCTAGCATCACAGCAGTCTGATCAGCTTGACAAGGTTGCCCCGCTTGTTGGGGTACTCCCTGCCCCTCCGCAGCTGTTGCTCGGGGACATAAGACACTTCGTCTGAACTTTCCATCACTACATTATGAATGAATATAATTAAACTTCAATACTCACCTTCTAACATTATATATATACACACATAACAACGATTTATATGCACAAAGGTTACTTCAACTTCCATTTTAAGGTTTACAACTAACATCTAATGTTTTAACCCACTATGACTCATAGGGTAGTCTTCCCAATCTGATAACTTGCTATGATTTCCAATAGGAATTTGCACCTGCAGAACGATTTTCAATCAGATCTCAAAGCTAGTCACACAGACGTCCGAAGACAAGGGTACAACACCCCTAAGTCCTAGTAACACCACTCAACATAACTACCCACAGCCTATGTCCACATAATGCCAACCTCGCCTATGTCTACAGAACCTATTAACCTAGGGCTCTAATATCAAAATGTCATGCCCGCTCCCCCGAGAATAGGTATTCCTACCCGGAGTGGGGTGACACAACCAACACAACCTGTCTTCTAGACATAATCCAATAATTTAAACTAATCTCTTGTGAAAAAGAAATCAACCAAACAGCAAAAGGTCAACTTAAGGGATACACCATCCTTAATATTCATACAATCGTAAAGTACTCCACTATTGTATAAATTACAACCCAAAAGAAATAAACATTCTTCTCCAAGAACTAAAGTCTTCCTTGAACACAATCTTTGGCACATGTAGACTAGACTCTACCCCCTGCTAGGATCTGCAGCCAAGAGATTACAGGAGAGTGACTTAGTATTAAAATGAAATAAAACATGATATAACAGTGTCAAAAGCATTAGATAAAACATTCTTTACTCACCCATAAAACCAATTCTCACATCTCACAATTCCATATAAAAAAGGTTCATTTTCAACATTTGATACAAACTTCGCAACATGAGTAAACCACAACATTCATCTCCCAACCACGCACACACTCACACATATACACATGCTATCCGACGGCCAAGTAATCATTTAACCTCACGACCGAGAGTTCCAACAGTACTGTAACCTCACTACAACGTCCATATGATAAAGTGACGTGTAGGAGGGCCACTTGTTATGTCACCAGTGATAGGTGCAACTTTACCCGCAGTTAGGGTAATTCACACTGAGAAAATGCCTTAATAGGCCACACTTGTGGACAAGCCACCACACACCCATTATGGGCAATGCCACTATGACTATCATGCCCTCTACGCACTTGGGGCTCGGGATGGTTACCTGTAATAACTTGGCACGCTTCAAGCAAAATATTTAATAAATAACACCGTTGTAGTTTAACCACGCTTTTCATTAAACATGCTTGCACAAGAGTTATAATTGTCAACAATGTTTCAAGCAACACCCATCCTTGAAAGTAACATAAGATTGCACACACATATTGGGAAAACATTAATAAAAACACACATTTCACATTTTATTTTAATTAAGACTGGTCACTCTGACCTTTGTACCAAAAGCTTCACGCAAAGTCTCCACAACCACGAGGCACTGGGCCTTCCTCCTTAATCACCTTTTCGGAACTTATAATTCACAACAATTATACATAAGGGTCTATCTTAGTCTTAAAGAACTCTACCCTTTCATGTTTTTATGAGTTAGATATACTTATTAGTGACATTTCTCATGAAGAAACTTATGGCCAAAAGGATCTATAAATGCTCCAAAACACCACTGAAACATAATTATTTTTCTTCACTTGAGTCGACCCATACCCCTATTGGGTCGACTCAAAGAGCTTGGGTTGACCCACCCTTCCTTCGGGTCGACACACACACAGCCAGCTGGGGGTCAAGTGTCGACCTGTCTCGACTCAGGCGCGCGAAGATCTTTGCTTGGTCGACTCACGCCCCATATAGGTCGACTCACCCCGTGGCTTCATACTTGGGTCGACACACAACTTCATTGGTCGACTCCTTCCTCCGCCTGTCAAAACTACCAAGAGCTGAATTTCACATGGGTCGACACCCCACCTTCACAGGTCAACCCAACACACCGTCTGCTAAAAGACCCAAGAGCAGGAAAGACATGAGTCGACACCTAGGCTGCTTGGGTCGAATCAAGTCACGAAAAAACATGTTACTCTATTTTCGGCCACAAATTAGTTTAAGGCTCTATTTGGGTGGGAAAATGTGATTTTTCCTCTTCATCCAAGGCTCAACAACACCCACAATCTACTCTTCTCTATTCCCATAACTTCCAACACTCCAAAACTCTTCACAAGAGTCATTCTATTTAATAACCAAACTCCCATTTTTCTTATCCAATACCAGAAAATCCACCATGGACCTAAAAGAGTCTAGGTTTCTAGAGTTAAAGGAAAATAAGGGAGAAAGAATCCTTTACTTCGACCAAAATGTGGTATCCCATGATATTCAACACTTGGATGTTAAGGAAAATGGAATTCTTACCTCGAAGAAGCTCGACGAAACCCAACAATGACAGAACAACAGTTCCTCTTTTTCTGCTTCTTCTTCTCTGAATCCATTCTTCTCTCTTCTTCTGGAACTTCCTCACGACTTCTCTCATTCTCTCCAACAAATTCTAGACACAACCACAGAAAACTCTCAGTTCTCCTTCTTCTCCTGGTTCATCTTCTCGAAACTTCTCTTCTCTCTCTCTAACGACAGATAACCTGCCTTATCCTCCACCTACCAGCCCCAATCTCATGACTTATGTCATGAGATCAAATCTAAATTCCACAATTACACACACACTCCCTGCTTTTTTGTTAATTACTCATTTAATTCCTTATTTATCTCAAAATGCAAAATTAGCCCCAAATAGTTAATTATGTGTAAATTAAATTATGGGATATTATATTATTCCTTTCTTAAAGAAATTTCGTCCCAAAATTTAAACGTACCTTGGTTGAACAAGTGTGGATACTTTTGTTGAATCTCCTCTTCCTTTTCCCATGTGGCTTCCTCCACCGAGTGATTTCGCCAAAGGATCTTCACTAACGGTATAGTCTTATTCCTCAAGACTTGTTCCTTTCGGTCCAACACGGCTACGGGTTCTTTCTCATAAGATAAATCTAGTCTCAAATCAATCGGTTGCACCGTCAAGATATGTGAGGGATCGGGCATATACTTTCTCAAAACCGACACATAGAATACATCGTGCAATTTAGATAACTCTGTGGGTAATGCCAAATAGTATGCCGTACTCCCAACTCTTTGAATGATTTCATATGGTCTAATGTAACGTGGACTTAGTTTTCTTTTTTTGCCAAATCTCATCACACCTTTTCAGGGAGATATCCTCAAAAACACATGATCCCCCACTGCAAATTCCAAGTCTCTACGCCTATTGTTTGCATAGCTCTTTTGCTTGTCCTGAGCTTGTTTCAATTTCTCTCGTATCAACTTGACCCTTTCTGACGTAATCTGAACAATCTCGGGTCCCAACAATTTTTTTCCCCCCACTTCATCCCAACATGTGGGGCTCCGGCATTTCTTCCCGTACAATGCCTCATAAGGTGCCATTCTTATAGAGGATTGGAAGCTGTTATTGTAGGCAAATTCTACCAAAAATAAATGATCTTACCAACTTCCCGGGAGATCCAATACGCACGCTCTCAGCATATCCTCCAATGTCTGAATTGTTCTTTCAGATTGGCCATCCGTATGAGTATAAAAGGCCATACTGAACTTCAACGTCGTTCACATAGCCTCTTGCAAGTTTTTCCAAAACTTTGATGTAAAACGGGTATCTCTGTCCGACACCACCGACACAGGTACTCCATGCAAACGAATAATCTCATCAACATATAACCGCACATACCTATCCATTGAAAAAGTCATCTTGATAGGTAAGAAGTGCGCTGACTTTGTCAACCTGTCGACTATCACCCAAATGACCTCATTACCCTTGGAAGACCGCAGCAAACCCGTCACAAAATCCATTGTAATATGTTCCAATTTTCACTCAGGTATCGACAACGGTTGTAACAGCCCTGCCGGCCTTTGGTGCTCAACCTTAACTTGTTGGCATACCAAACACCTAGAAACAAATTTCGCCACATCACTTTTTAACCCACGCCACCAAAACATTTCTCGCAAGTCTCGATACTTTTTTGTACTACCCGGGTGCTTAGCATACCGTAAACCATGTGCTTCTTTAATAATCTCCCTTTTCAAGTCGGCATCGTTTGGAACGTATATACGCTTCCCTAGCATCAATACCTCATCTTCTGTCATTGTGAATTCCTTGTTGGCCTTCTTAATAACGTCATCTGGTAACTTCAGAATTTGTGGATCACCCTTTTGTGCTTCTTGAATTCTATCCAATAACAACGATCGTAACGTAAGATTTGCAAGTAAACACTCCTCCTTCTTCATTGAAAGTTGCACCCTTAAAGATAGCAGTTCCCAGAACAGATCGGTTGGAACTCTTTGTAAGTGTGTCATGCTCCCCATCGACTTTCTACTTAGAGCGTCAGCAACCACATTCGCCTTTCTTGGATGATAATTAATGGTGCAATCGTAGTCCTTAATAAGTTTCATCCATCTCCTTTGACGTAGATTCAACTCTTTCTGGGAAAACATATGTTTTTGCCTCTGATGATCTGTAAAGATTTTTGTGGTCTCACCATACAAATAATGCCTCCACAACTTAATAGCAAACACAATAGCGGCCAACTCAAGATCATGAATCGGGTAATTCTGTTTATGGGGCTTCAACTGTCTAGATGCATACGCGATTACCCTTCCTTCTTGCATAAGGACACAACCTAAACCTTGATGGGAGGCATCAGTGTACACCACAAAGTTCCCTTTTTCCCGAAAGAATTGTTAGGACTGGTGCAGTCATTAATTTTTCCTTCAACTCCTTAAAGCTCCGTTCACATTGTTCGGTCCACTCAAATTTCACGTTCTTCTGAGTCAAAGAAGTTAACGGCTTCTCTATCAAGGAAAAACCCTTCACGAACTTTCTATAATATCCTGCTAGACCCAAGAAACTACAGATTTCTGTGACATTAGTTGGTCTTCTCCAATCAATCACCGCTTCTACTTTCTTTGGGTCCACCCGAATTCCCTCACCCATAATAATATACCCTTAGAATACAACACTGTTCAACAAAAATTCACATTTATTGAATTTGGCGTACAATCTATGATTCCTCAAAGTTTGCAACACTATCTTTAAATGCTCTGCGTGATCTTCCTTACTCTGTGAATAAATCAAAATATCATTGATAAACATAATCACAAACTTGTCTAGGTAGTCCCGAAACACTCAGTTCATAAGATCCATGAACGCGACCGGTGTGTTAGTCAGCCCAAATGGCATGACTTCAAACTCATAATGGTCATACCGAGTTTGAAAAGCAATTTTTGGTATGTCCAACTCCTTTACCTTCAATTGATGATAACTCGACCTCAAATCAATCTTTGAGAACACCTAAGCTCCCCAAAGTTGATCAAACAGATCATCTATCCTGGGTAATGGATATTTATTCTTCACTGTCACCCTATTCAACTATCGACAATCGATGCACATTCTTAAGGTCCCATCCTTCTTGTTCACAAACAATACGGGCGCTCCCCAAGGTGAAATGCTAGGTCTGATGAAACCCTTGTCTAACAACTCCTGCAACTGATTCTTCAACTCTCTCAACTCTACGGGATACATATGGTAAGGTGCAATAGAGATAGGCGATGTGCCTGGGTACACCTCAATAGAAAATTCAATCTCCCGGTCAATAGGTAACCCCGGTAGACTATTTGGAAAAATGTCCAAAAAATCACATATAATCGGTATCCCAGAAAGTTCTTCTTTCTCTGCCTCAGAATCTACAACATACGCTAAAAACCCCTGACACCCTTTCTTCAACAACTTTGTTACTTTAAAGGCCGACACAAAACACACAGGTGTTCTAACCTTCTCACCATGAAAAACGAATTCCTCTTCTCCGGGAATTTTAAAGATCATCCTCTTTTCGAAACGGTTTAAGGAGGAATGATACATGGGCAACCAGTCCATTCCCAAAATGAGATCAAACTCTCTCATATGTAAGGACATGACATCAACGTTCATCCCCCATTCTTCTATTTTTAATGGGCACCTTCTATATATAGTGGTGATCAATGTCTCCTCTCCAAGAGGTGTGGTGATGGTGACCATGAAATGTAGAGACTCAGGCACAACATTTTTTACTCCTGATATAAACATAGGTGCTACAAAAGAATGGGTCGAGCCTGGACCGATAAGAACATAAGAAGGCTTATCAAAAGCAAAGATTGTACCTGTCAAAACTTTTGGCATGGCCCGTGCATCCTATCGAGTGATAGCAAAAACGCGCCCCAGCGTAACCGCTCTTTCTGTTGTAACTCCTTTCCCTTTATTCTGCCCTGACTCCATCGGTCCACTATTTATAGTCTTCCTACTCCCCATGGAAGATGCTACCGGTGTACCTCGTTGCCCACAATTGTTAGCCATATGCCCTGGCTGATGACAACGGTAACAAACACTTTCCTTCTTCGGACAATCCTTTATGAAATGATCTGGGGCTCCACATCTGAAGCATGCCAGACTTCTTCCCTTATCATTCTTACTGAAGTTTCCCACACTCGACTGATTCCCTTTGAATCCTGTGCTCCTTGCCACGGGTGGCAAGCTTTGGCTTCGAAAAGCGGGTGGTTTGTTTACGGCATTTTTGAAATTGGTCTTACCCGACTTGTCAAATGATGTACTACCAAATTTCATCTTCTTATAATCCTCTCGTCTCCCAACTTCCTCCTTGACATCTTTCTCAATCATACGAGCTTTATTTACTAAGCTGGCATAGCTCCCAATTTCTAGTACTGTTAGTCTCATCTTGATGGCATAATCTAATCCTCTCTAAAATCTTCGGCACCTCGCTTCTTCATCTTGCATCAACAACAGCACATACCTCGATAATTTAGTAAACTTCATCTCGTACTCCGCCACACTCATATCATTTTGGGTCGATTCAATGAACTCCTGCTCCTTTTCATACTTGTAAACCATGGGTTTATACTGGTCATCAAAGGCCTTCACAAAACGAGTCTAAAGAATCTCTGGTAGTACTCGGAGTCCTACACTAGGGACGGATAACTTCAATAATCTCTTAGTGGTTTCCCACCAGTTTGCTGCCTCCCCTTGAAACATGAAAATGACGAGGTCTACCCGTTCATTCTTCGTCACCCCGAGGCGGTCAAGAATACGAACCGCATCATTGAGCCAATTCTACTCCTCAGCCAGGTCTAGAGTCCCGTGAAATTCTTTAGCTCCTAAGTCCTTAAACTGCTTTGCCTTCGATTTATCACCCCTCCCTATCTGCATACTTAGCAACCGGATATTCGTCTCTGTCAACTGGGCAATGGCTGCTAGCATCACGACAGTTTAATCAGCTTGACCAGGTTGCACTGCTTGTTGGGGTATTCCTTGCCCCTCCCCAGCCTGTTGCTTGGGGAGAAAAAACACTTCGTCTGAGCTTTCCTTCACTACATTATGAACGAATATAATTAAACTTCAATACTCACTTTCTAACATTATATATGTATGCATATAACAACGATTCATATACATAAAGGTTACTTTAACTTCCATTTTAAGGTTCACTACTAACATCTAATGTTTTAACCAACTATTACTCATAGGGTAGTCTTTTCCAATCTGATAACTTGCAACGACTTCCAATAGGAATCTGCGCCTGCAGAATGCGTTTTGAATCAGATTTCAAAGCTAGTCAAACAAACATTCGAAGATAAGGGTACGACACCCCTAAGTCCCACTAACACAACTCATCTTAAGTACCCACAGCCTATGTCCACATAATGTCAACCTCATCTAGGTCTACAGAACTTATAAATCTAGAGCTCTGATACATAAATGTCACACTCGCTCCCCCAAGGATAGGTATTCCTACTCGAAGTGGGGTGACACAACCAACGCAACCTGCCAACTTAGACATAATCTAGAAAAATTACATTAATCTATTACTAAATTATAATTAACCAAACAACAAAGATGTCAACATGAAGGATACAACATCCCTAAAATTCATACAACCGTACAGTACTCCACTAGTATATAATTACAACCCAAAATAAATAAACATTCTTCTCCAATCAACTAAAGTCTTCCTTGAACACATTCTTTGGCATATGTGGACTGGACTCTACCCCATGCTAGGATCTGCAATCAAAAGGTTACAGGAGAGTGACTTAGTATTAAAATGAAATAAGACATGATATAAGAGTATCATAATCATTAGATAAAACATTCTTTACTCACACATTAAAACAAGTTCTCACATCTCACAACTTCATATAAAAGATTCCTTTCCTATTGGATACAAACATTGCAACATAAACTAAGTCACAACATTTGTCTCACAACCACACACATATTCACACATACACACGCTATCCGACGGCCAAGTAGTCATTTAACCTCAGGATCAAGAGTTCCAATGATACCGTAACCTCACTACAACGTCTATATGATAGATGACGTATAGGAGGGCCACTTGTTAGGTCACCAGTGGTAGGCGCAACTATACCCGCAACTTGAATAATTCACACTTGAGAAAATGCCTTAGAAAGCCACACACATGTGGACAAGCCACCACACACCCATTATGTGCAAGGCCACTATGGCTAATATGCCCATACACACTTTGGGCTCGGGATGGTTACCCGTAATAACTTGGCACGCTTCAAGAAAAATATTTTATAAATAATACCATTGTAGTTTAATCACGCTTTTCATAAAACGTCTTGCACAAGAGTTATAATTTGTCAATAATAATTCACACAACACCCATCCTTAAAAGAAACATGAGATTACACACATAAATTGTCAAAACATTGATAAAAACACACATCTCACATTTTATTTTAATTAAGACTAGTCACTCTGACCTTTGTACTAAAAGCTTCATGCTTGGCCTTCACTATCACGATGTGTCGGGCCTTCCTTCCCAAACACCCTTCCGGAATCTCGAAGAAGCTCAACGAAACTCAACAATGGCAGAACAACAGCTTCTCCTTTTCTGCTTCTTCTTCTCCGAATCTCTTCTTCTCTCTTCTGCTGGAACTTCCTCACAATTTCTCTCATTCTCTCCAACAATTTCTGGACACAATCACGGAAAAACTGTCAACTCTCCTTCTTCACCTGTTTTTGTCTTCTCGAACCTTCTCTTCTCTTTCTCTCTCTAACGACAAACAAGCTTTCTTTTCCTCCACCTACCGGCCCCCAATCTCCTGACTTATGTCAGGAGATCAAATCTCATATTCTACAA
>JAUTBS010300464.1:0-10897 GCA_032361285.1 Aequorea victoria
GGGCAAGAACGGCCAATTTAGTACATCAGCAGAGTCGTCCAAGGAGCAGAAGAAAGATACTCACCAGTAGAACGACACTGCCTGGCCCTGATCTTTGTGGCACAAAAGTTACGGCACTACCTCCTAGCCCATAGTATCCAAATAATAACCAAGTGTGATCCCATTCATTACCTTCTCACCAAACCAGTCATGATAGGGCAAATAGCGCGGTGGTTATTACAACTGGCCGAATTTGACATACAGTACAAAAGACCCACCGCCATCAAAAGCTAAGCTTTAGCTAATTTGCTACCTCAGTTTCCCAGCGGGGACTACGAGCCCTTCGAAGAAAATTCACTCAGCAAATATCTAAAAGCAGGAATAGTCGAAACACACAAATGGACTCTATGCGTTGACGGATCTTCTACTAATCAAGGCGGAGGAGCAGGAGTCGTGCTCACCGCAAAAAATAGAACTAGGGTTGATCTTTGCTATAAGCTAGACTTCCCAGTAACCAACAACGATGCAGAATATGAGGCCTTGATCCTGGGCCTGATGGATGCACTAAATATCGGAGTCTCAACATTGAAAATCAAGGGAGAGTCAAAACTAGTTGTGAAACAGATGAAGGAGGACTACGCCGTTAAAGAACCAAAATTGGTTAAGTATTGAACGATTATACAAAAGCTGATGGATAAATTTACAGACATAATCATCGAACACGCCCCACGAGCCAACAACCGACACTTCGTCGCACTCACAACCCTCGCCTCAAAAGTAGATGCATCGCATGCGAACCCAACAATTGAAATCTTCAAAAGAAATTCCCCATGCTCAGTCAGAGATTTCTTTTTTAAAGAAGAAACAACCATCAAAGATCATACAATCATCGAAGATGATTGGAGCCAACCCATTATATCAAAACTAAAGGACGACAGCGGTACTATGACAGAGCTAAAGAACTTTATCATCCACGAAGACACCCTCTTTTTCATGGAACTAGGAAGAATTCTAACATGTTGCGTTAGTCTGGATCAGGCACAGTTCAGGATAAAAGGTATACACCAACATTCGTGCGGCACATGAGAGGTTAGCTTGTATAGGAGAATCCAGAGGCAGGGGTTTTATTGGCCTAACATTGAAAAAGATGCGGAAAATGTTCAACAAGAATGCGAAGAATGCCTTAAACATATTTTACCCGCGGAATGCAACTTTGTCGGCGCGGTGATAGATTGGCGACAACCCTATAAAGATTACCTTAGGGAAGGCTCCAGCCCTACTTCCAAAGAAGATGCGGCACTGGTCAAAAGAAAGGCAGCACGATTCATATTAATTGAAGATGAGCTATATTGACGTGCCTACACTGGGAAATTACTAAGATGCATCGCGGGAGAAGACATGGGAACAATTTTAGAGGAGACGCATAAATTAGAACATCAAGGCGCCGCTAAACTAGTCGATCACTTACTACATACCGATTACTTTTGGTCCACTATGGAGGCAGATTCCAAAAATTATGTAGAAATATGTCAAGCCTGTAAGGCACATGACAACATACACCACACCCTCGCCGATAATTTAAGGATGATACAAATGCTATGGCCATCCCACACATGGGCAATGGATTTTATTAGGACAATATCCCCACCATCGAGAGGAAACATTTGGATTTTTACAGCCACTGAAACCTACACTAAGTGGATAGAAGTTGTCCTTTTGCATCGAGCGATAGGTCCCGCGGTGTCTAACTTCCTTAAAGAAAACATCATCTGCAGGTTTGGCATCCCTAAAAATGTCTTGATGGACAACGGAACCCCTTTTACTAACTACCACGTAAGGCAACTGCTGCTCAAATACAACATCACCCACCTTCGCTCTACACCTTATTCCCCGCAGGACAATGGGGGCTGAGGCCTCGAATAAAAACATACTGAGAATCCTAAGCAGGACAATACACAAATTCCCAAATGAATGGTCCGAGCAATTATCTACAGCCTTGTGGGCATATAGAATAAGCACGAAAAGATCCACACTGGCAGCCCATTTCTCACTTATACGAAACAGAGGCTATCTTGCCAATGGAACTAGAAGTCCCATCAACAAGACTTGCTTTAAATAGCCAGAATGAGCCAAACCACCGCCTAAGCGAGCTAGAGATATTAGAAGAAAGAAGGGAACAATCACGTGTCGCACTTAAAGTTTACTAGCAGCGCATAGCCAGGGCGTATGATTCCTTGGTAAAAAGACGAGAATTCAAAGAAGGGGACCTCGTACTCAAAGCAGCAACTCACATCGTGAGGGGAATTAGTGCGCCAAAGTTTACCCCAAAATGGGAAGGCTTATTCCAAATCATGGAGGCAAATCCAAGTGGATACTACCGGATCAAAAGAATAGACAATGAAGAATGGACTAAAGCACCTATCAATTCAAGATGGTTGAAAATGTATTACCCATAGGCAAAGATAGGATGACACCAAATGTCTATTACTGTTGAGAGGATATAATGAAATTGAAGTTGTTTCTTTTTTTACTATACTGCAGTGGTTTCTCATTTATACATAGTTGGAAGATTGGATCACTTTATTACCACACGACTGATTATGCTAAACATTTCTCCACACCAAAAAATTGCTCTGCGAAGAATCACATTCGCCACATCTCCACGCTAGCGAAAGCTCCTTGTAGAAATCATCGTTTCCTCGTTAATAAATGCTATCACATTTGATTACGTTGATCGCCTCTCCGCATTAGTAAGACGCCCCACGACATCTTAACTATGCCGTCTATGCGTTAGTAAAATGCCTTATGCCATTCGCCTACGGCCATGATAGTCTCCTTATTAATAAATACTCTCGCATTTGTCTACACTCATCGCCTCTTCGCATTAGAAAAACATTTTACAACGTCTGATTATGCTCTCCGCGATAATAAAATGCCCTATGCCATTTTGCCTAAACTCGTGATTTCCGCGTTAGTCTACACTAGTCGCCTCTCCGCGTTAATAAGACATTATACAACATTCTGATTGGGCCCTCCGCGTTAAAAAGACATTATATAGCGTTCTAATCATGCCCTCCGCATTAGTAAAATGCTTTATGCCACTCATCTATGCTCACGACCGTCTCCACGATAGTATATGCTCTCGCATTTACCTACTCATCGCCTCTTCGCGTTAGCAAAGCACTACACCGCTTGATTATGCTCTCCGCGTTAGTAAAATGCCTTAGGCTAGTATTTTCCCCACAATAATAAGCAATCAACTGCATCGGATTACCCCCACAGCGGATCATGATCACATTAAAAAAAAAAAAAGGAGATGTATACATGCATACAAAGGAATAAAAGAATGGTGGTAAATGAAGAAAATTCTTATTATGATTACACTTTACAATGTACAAATCACGGTTACAAATTACAAAAGACCTTGGTAACAAAGTTACAAATTACAGAAGACCTTGGCCAATGTTACCCTCGGTACTAATATCAGAAGAAGGCCGCTTCAGTCCATCCTCTAGGCGAGCTTCCCATTTATTGATAGCTTCCTCGTAATGTCGCGCCGCCTGAATAAAGCTCTCATGGGTGCGATGAAGATCTTGAATGTTCCTCCTCACCACAAAATTGTTAACTTGGTTAGCAACCATATGATGGTGGTTCCTCACCCAGCTCACCTAGATATAGTTCCACCTGGATGTAGTTCCTCTCCAAGTCTTGAACCGTGTCGAGGAAATAATCAAAAGTATCTCTGCCGCAACTCATGAAAGCTGTACGCCGAATACGCAAAAGCAGTTCACCTAACACGCTCATCATAGCGGTCCTCACCATAAGGCTCAGACGATTGACATGCTGGAATGTTAGGCGATGCTTCAAGCACACTTGCCGTGGCACCTCATGATATTTCTACTGCACGTCACCAAGAAAGAAACTAGCAGGAGGAATCTCGAACAATTGATCCACGTCTTCTGCGGCCTCTAACTGCTCGTATGAGGGTTCCATTCCCTCCTCCACTACGGTTATCAACAACGGGAAAGAAGGTTTATCCTTCCCCGCATCTCTGCCACCAGAGGTTTGCTCCTGGGAAGCCCTTGCCTCACATCCCTGCTTCACCTATGACTCCTTAGAGATTGAAGGAAGGGAAATAATTTCCTCGAGTGCCTCCATTTAAATTTCTAAGGGCTCATCGGAGCCTAGCTGAATTCCACCCACCGCTGGCTTCGAAGAGCTGGCCTCAGCACGAGTCGATATTAGCGTGCTTAAGATAAGGCTGTCTTCTGCGTTGGAACTTGGTTCACGCGGTAAAATTACCTCAGCTCCTCGGACCAGTCCTTCAGTGCCCAACATGGCCCCGGTTGTCTAATCCCTCGAACCAGTCTCCACCATGCTAGGACCACTTTCGGGAACGAGTTGAGGTTCCTCCTGACCATCAGCTGTGGATCCTTCACTAATTTCCTCCCCCACAGCTGTGGCAGGGAAAGGCAAGTCTCCCTCTACCGCTGTGTCCTCTATCGTCGTGAATAAAAGGAGCAATCCCACCTCAACTTCAACATGAGCCTCCTCCACGACAGGCTCAACCACAACCTTTGCCAACATCTGTCCTTCATCAGAGTCAAGGGGCCCCTCACCTGAGGGAACGCCTTCGGCAGTGGGAGCGTCTGCCAGAGCCGCATCGCTCGCCACCTCGAGCTCAATAATGTTTACTCTCTGCGGAGACAACAACAGAAGAATCATCGCCTCTCCGTCTAGGGTGCTTGAGCAACGGGATCTCAGCTTCTTCTTCCTCTTCAATGGCCCACATTTTAGATATAACTATGCCGACAGCACGCTTCCTCTTCGGAATGAGGCACCTCCCCTTTTGAGCATCTTTTTTCGAAAGGGCAAGTCCTTTGCCCCGAGCCCCCTGGTTTATCAGCACCATACATGGTGATTTTGACCTCGTCCAGGGGGAAAGCCAGCCTTGGAAAAGGCATGGTCATGATCGTAAATTTCCTTCGCCATCCTCCGCGGGTTGACGTAAGACTTCAAAATCTCCAGGTCTTCCAAACCCATCTTCCTACCAGCTTCCTCCGCGGCACTGAGCGTCATCACGTCCATACTGTCCAGAATGTCTTGATCCATATCGCCGCTCAACCACCGTGCCACGTAAGACTCAGCTCTCGACGTCTTGCTTTCACGGTGCTTCGGATCCAGGGACAACCCTTCCTTCAAGTCGCTCCTCTTCATTTCAATATCCTTAAAACCCAGAAAGTTCTAATGAGAGAACGACGAGAAAGGCCCGCGGGAATATTTGTCCTGATCCCGCTAAGCCACTTTAAAACCAACTTCATCCTTGTAAACATAAATGGAGGGAGGAATGTGGGCTTCACCGGTCACAAACTCACAGAATATGAACTGCCGCACCCAGAAATCACCCCACCGCGGAGACACGACCCCCCGACGAGCAGCAGAAGGAAGAGAGAGACCCTCATGCCGCGTCAACGAAGCGACCTGATTGGCGAGGAGATAATAGGAAAAGGCAACGTCTACCAAGGCAGGCAAAGGATGAATCCGCGGCACCCCTTGATCATACCCCAACTGACGAGCGACGCGATGAGGATTGTAAGAGACAGAAAACCAAGGACTCGCTTTATTCTCCTCAGAATAAGCAGGGAAGAAACCTGGAACGGCTCAGGAAGTGCAGAGAATGATGGTAGGATCCTGAGTGGAAGGGTCCACAAAAGTCTCCGTCGAGGGGTAGAAATGCGACCTTGAGAGGCCAAAGATATCTTCTATGTAAGGGCGGAAGCAAAAATCGGTTTCTACATCGATTGACAGGCCCAGATCCTTCGGCTTGCCGATCTTACTCCACCGATCAGTCCGCGGGAGAGAGCGAACTTTAAGGACCTTATCCCCTTCACATTAAAAACAAATTCCCCTTCTTCGTCCTTCTCAAACGTGTCTTCATGAAAGGCAGCGAACACATGGGGGGGAGCAATGCGGGGAAAGTGCTCGTAGATGATCTAGAGAAAGGAAGTGCTCAGATAGCTAACCAAATCGTAGCGACCCAACGAGTGTGCCTGGTTCACCTTGAGCACATCCAATCGTTTGTAGAGGGTCCCGAGGAACAGAAGGCCTAAGGCCACGGAATGACCATGAGCCAGAATCGTGGCCAAACGGAACACCGCAGTGTGCACACCATCCTGAGGACTCTCCAAAATATGGCGAGAAAGCCACAGCACCACCGCAAGGGTATGCTCTGCGCCTGGTCCATCAAAAACCTGTTGACGGAGCAACTGCCCCTCAGCTCCGCCGGTCCTATCCTTCGCCGAGTAATCACGGAAGAAATAGTGAAGCCACCGCGCGTAGGTATTTTTGAAATCAGCCTTCGGGTGGACATCAAGAATGTCTCCCTTACCCCAGCGGGAGCCACATACGCAGGAGGCGTTGTAACCCACCTCCAAGGCCTTGAGGGTCTGCTTCTCCTTCCGCGAGAGTTTATAATGGCGGAACGATTTATAAACGGACCACCAAGCATACCTTCAAGCTATCACCAGTCTTCAACACCCCGTGGCAATCCCTGAGATCCTCAAAACAGCAACAAAGGTCTCCGCAAGATTATTGGTACTCACAAAATCAAGGTAAAGGACCACAACAGTCCGTAGAACCTCAAAACAGCAACTAGAGCTCTCCTAGGAACTGTCAGCACTTCCAGCAGAGAGAAAGGGAGGTGGGTTGTGTGAGAAGAGGCTGTCGGCAACTCCTGTAGGAAGAGAAGGGGTTGTCGGCACTGTTGAGGGCCTCAGAAGGGTTCGTCGGCAACTCCAGGAGGGAGATAAGTGGCTGTCGGCAACTCCAGGAGAAAGAGAAGGGGCTGTCGGCACTGTTGAAGGTCTGAGAGATGTTTTTCGGCACTGAGAAGGGTTCGTCGGGGCTTCGTCGGGGATTGAAAGGGGTTGTCGGACTGTTGAAGGCCTGAGAAGGGTTCGTCGGGGCTTGTAAGGGTTCGTCAGCACTGAGATATGTTTGTCGGCACTAAGAAGGGTTCGTCGGGGCTGAGAAGGGTTTGTCGAGGCTTCGTCTGTTCTTGAAAGAGGTTGTCGGCACTTGGTAGGGCGAAGAGAAGGTTCGTCGGGAGGTTGAGGGTGGCTGAGGGTGGTCGAAAGTGGCTGTCGGGAGGTCGAGGGCGGCTGTCGGGCTGATGAAGATGGTCACTGATCATTCGTTGGATTGTTGGTCACTGTTCATGGCGGCTAGGGTTTCATGGTGGCTTTGATACCATGTTATTAGAAAGAGAATACTGGAGAAAAACCATACCCTAATGGGTAGGCAAGCCATCTTATTTATAATAAACTTAGAGAACATATTTACACTCCTACACCCACACACACCGGATAATAATAACATAATAATAAACTACTAACAGATCCTCCTTTCAAGAGTTATTCTCTAAGTTTGACATGTTTGATCTCTATGCTCCAACTTGAGGAGGAGTGTTAGAGTTTATATTCTTCTATTTATATTTGGAGGGTATTTTTGTACTTGTAAACTCTTTAATACTTTAGTATAAATACTTAGAGGTAAAGGGTTACAGGGAACAAACCCTAACCCTATTTTTTACACTGGTCTCTTTTGTTCTTCTGATTCCAATCCCTAATCTCTAATCTCAACATGGTATCAGAGCATTGGATCCTAACCTAATCGTTGCTTCTCCTTGTCGCCACTGTTCATCGCAGCTGCTCATCGTCACTAGGGTTTGTTCTTCATCGCTGCCCTTTGTTCGCGATATCATCGATTGTTGCGTCTTCATCGCTGACAAGAAGACCTTTGAAACAACGCCATAGGCACATTTTAAGTCTTAAATGACTTATTGTAATAAAATTCTAAGAATTTATCTATTATGTTTGTTTAACAGGACCCCAATAGAATTCAATCAATTTTCGTGTCTTAAAAACTAAGGTGAGTTACGGATGAACTTACTTTTACTGCTTATTTTATGTACAAAATTGTATTGCTGTATAAGTATGATTACTACTGTACTACTGTGAAAGCATGTTTATGAATTGTATTGATATGAGAACATCTTTACAATTATTATTAAAACCTGAGAATGTACATTCATGTTTATATGGCGGATCCCTATTCGAGTGAGTACTAATAATATCGGACAATCCTAACTTGAGGAGCATAATAATACCGTAGTTTCCAATTAGGAAAAGTTATAAAAATACCAAAGATCACAGGTTAGGTGGAACATAATGATCTCATCCCATTTTAGTATAGGGTCGCTCCCTATAACTGACCATGCCAATATTATGACATGCTTCAAGACGGTTTATATGACTACTTATATTCTTATACCCTTATTTGCATATTCAAACAGTTTAAAGTATATTAGCTATCAAATGGGTAGAAAAGAGTTTTAAAAAGAATAATATTTTTGTTAAATGAATTAAATTTAATTTCATCTGTACCTTCACACTAGCTTAAATGCTTACGTAGTTGTTCTTCATTCAGTTTTTGACAGGTGACAATAGGAAGCCAAGAACACGTTGTGTCGTTTTTTTTACTGGTAGCTTTAGTGTAGTTTATCTTTTAATGTTGTTGTACATTTTCTCTTATTGGCATTACTAAATTGAATTTACTTACAAATTTTTTCATGCAACTAGTGAAGATGTTGAACAAAGGAGTCGGCTGACTCGGAGACGCGGACGTGTGAACTCATTGGAAGAAGGTCAATGGGCTTTCGAGGTTGGTAACCACGGACTACTTGAAACGGACTCATACCAATGGAACGATTCACAAAACTATTATAGGTAAATTGTGCGGTGGGCAAAATGGAGTCCCAATTTCGATTATGATTACTCACTAAACAACGTAAAAGGTTACCTAGACTACGATTGACAACTTCAGTTTGGCCATCTGTTTGAGGATGATAGGTGGTACTAAACGTGAGCTTGGGACCAACCATATCCCATAGACTTTTCCAAAAATAGCTCATGAATCGCATATAAGAAACAATTGTTTGGGGAATGCCGTACAGCTTGACAACTTCAAGAAAATAAAGTTTGGCGATGTGGGAAGCAACAGAAGTTTGAAGCAAGGGATGAAATGAGCCATTTTAGAAACGGTCAACCACCACAAAAATGGAGTCATGTTTGCGAAACGTACGTGATAGACCGAGGAAAAACATCCTGCCAAGGACAATCAGGAACAGGTAAAAGGAGTATAGAAACATGTATTCTGTTTGCGATGTTTGGGCAATTGGCAATTGCGACATTGACCAACAATTTTGGCAACATCTTTCTTGAGACTGGGCCAATAAAATTGACATTCGACCTCCGCGATGGTTTTATCACATCCGAATGTGCAGAGAGTCTACCAACGTGAACTTCCCAAATTAAGAAATCCCGCACAGTGGTGCGTGGGACACAAAGTGTATTTACGCAAAATACCCATTCTGAAGGAAAAAATCATGAATGGCGAGGCGTGGGTCATTAGTAAAGTGTTCAAAAATAGTGCTAAAATCCGGACACGTGCAATAATCCTCTTTTAAACGGTCAAATCCCATCATTTGGACATCCATAACGGAGAGCATAGTGACACGGCAGCTAAGGGCATCGACCACTATATTTGCAGACCCAAATTTATGTTTAAGCACAAAAGTGTAGGCTCGAAGGAACTCTACCCAACGACCATGGCGAGGATTGAACCTTTTTTGGGAGTTAAGATACCGAAAGGCCTCATGGTCAAAATATAACACAAATTCATGCGGAAGAAGGTAACGACGCCAATGACGTAAAGCCTGAATAAGACCATATAACTCCTTATCATAGGTAGAGTAACGTCGCTTAGCATCAGTTAGCATTTCGTTGAAATAAGCGATGGGGTGACGTTCTTAACTTAACACACTACCAACGCTAACCACGGAAGCATCACATTCCACTTCAAAAGGTTGCAAGAAATTAGGAAGGCGTATAACTGGTGTTGCTGTCATGCGGTCTTTGATGTGCTGAAAAGCATGAGTGGCTGCATTGGTCTAAACAAAATCACCTTACTTGAAGCAGCTGGTAATCGAGGCCATAATAGTGCTAAATCCTTGTATGAAACACCAGTAAAAGGTAGCAATGCCATGGAAATTGCGTACTTCATGAATTGTTTTGCGTACTTTATGAATTATATTTTGCTTTTTACTACGCCAAGTAACAAAGTTTCCTCCAACAAAAGTGCAGTAACCATAGATTGACCTTCTATCGGTTATACTTCCAGCCCAGTCTGCGTCTGTATATACTTCAATTTTTAGATGATCGTGCTTTTCAAACAGTAGGCCCTTCCTAGGTGGGAGATTTTTGAGGTAAAAGCTCTATGAGATTTAGAAAGCCTATGGTAAGACATATATTTAGCAATAGGATGTTTCGCACAGGTTCGGGCTCTCTTTCTAAGTGGTATAGGTACATCAAGATCAAAAGCAGTAGGAGTAGAAGTTGACAAAAAATGATTAGAGTTACCTGGAGTAGGAGATGGATCATTGCTTGGAGGCAATGGTTGATCATGTGCTAGAGTTGTAGACAAGTCTTTACTTTGTTGATGAGTACCCCTTCTAGTGTAAACACGAAGCTCTGAGGTATGAGTAATGTGATCCTGTCTTAATATTTCTCCCTCTGTTTGTGAGTCATCTAAGTTTGGCGATGGTAGGCTAGTATTTCCACTTTTTTCATTATTGTGACTACCAATTTTCTGACTATTCGAGGTGGAAGGATCAAAAACACAAAAACGAGCTTCATTATTTTCTATCACCCCCCTGAAGACAGTTTTGTCCAAAGTAAGACTAACTTTCCACAAACAATACATCCATACTCACAAAAGTTTTTTTTTGCTTTCTTGTTTTAGGATTATAAAACGTATAGCCCCTTTTATTTGGCGCATAACCGAGAAACACACATCTTTC
>JAUTBS010300575.1:0-10896 GCA_032361285.1 Aequorea victoria
AAATTCAGAAAATATGAGAATATGAGAAAAAGGATAGCCTGAGCAGAAAAATCGAGAGTAATATGTAAAAAAGGAGAGCTTTGAGAGATACCTGGAGAAGTAGGGGACTACCCGCAAAAGCAAGAGAGACAACAGATTGTACAGCATCCAAACCAATCAGCGTCTCTGCCAAAACCAGTGGTACAAAGTTCTTTCTCTCTTTCATCTGAGAGGCTACTTGCACTAAGGTAGTGCTGATCTTGTAATCTCCCAGGGAAAGAAAAAATTGGGCAAGAAAATAGATGCACAAGGCATAGCGACGACAAAACTGCAGAGTAAAATCAGAAAGAGAGCTGGCAGGCCGGAAATGGCTCACCAGACAGGAGGTATCAAGAACTCCACCATAAAGAACAAGAGAAGCTTGATTACTACTCATGCCGCAAAGATCCCGCAGGAGTTTCTTCAGACTCACTGACAACAAGGGAATCAAAACCTTCGCTCGGGGGAAAAGATGCAGAATGGCTTCAAACTCTTCGATGGTCGGACAGAGCTCCTCGCCTCCGAGCCTGAAAGTATGAGTCACCGGATCCCACAGTTGAGTGGATGCCTTCAGAAAAATCCAATCCATCCTCACAGACCTTAGATGAAAAAGAGCATTCAAGCCAAAATTCACGAAGTTGGTTTGCTCGATCTGGGTAAATTCGTCGGTCCAGCAAGACAGAGAATTTTGGGTAGAAGAAGCCATATTACAGAATCCAGATTGGTTGTTTGGAAGGGGGCTGGATTGCCTTTTATAGCAATCTGGGGGGACAGAACCTGGTCTCAAATCTGTCCTACCTGGCATGCGCGACTTCCACCAAGCGCACGCCACTTATATTTGGCTCGCGCCATGTAGTTCTTACAGGACATGGCGCCACCCTTTGTCAAAACGTTGAAATGAGGCAGTTTTGTTCTCCCCTGCTTTCTGTCTAAATTTGTCACTACTGGCACTTAATATCTAAGGGTGTTGATGTAGCCTATTCGGTCTATGCCTTAATATCTCCTAACATCTCTGAATATGTATCTGTATAATACAATGCAAACCCCGAAAAAGGAGTACTAAAAAAAAAAGAGGAAACGAGAAAAATAGAAAAGAAATAAACACCTTGCAAGTAAATCTCATATTTTGCGAATAAATTCTTAAGTTCTTTAACCTTGTAAATAGATCTCTGTAAAATAGTGCTCCCTGTAAATATCCAATCCCTATATATAGATTCCTGTAAATATCCCATCCCTGTACATAACTCATCCTGTATATAATCCTGTAAAATCTGTAAATATAATTCATACATCATTCATATGTACAACCATCCATGCAAATAAATAAAAGGCAATTCATCCATTCATAAATAAAAAATATCCATATAAAGAGAAAAGAGAAAAGATAAACAAAAAAGTAAATAATCGAATTAGGCACGAAGGCCTATCCCAAATAAATAATAATAATGTATGAGCGGAAAAGAAAAATGTATATTAGGAGTGCATAAATATAAGAGAAGAGAAGAGGGATCCTAGTCCCGACGATGGCGGGTGCGACGTGATGGCTCCGGTATGGAGGATGCAGATGTAGTGGCGTCGTCCGCATCCGCGTCATTGTCACTATCAGTCACACGCCCTCGACAAGCTTCGTTCCGCAGGGCATACCCCTGAGAAGCTACAAATGGGCTGGAAAGAGCTGGAGGAGCGGCAGGAACGGACGAAGATGTCCTATGCACCGAGCTACGGCTGGTGGAGGAAAGTAGCGCATATATATAAAAAAGGGGAAGAGAATAAGTATAAAAAGAACATATACATAAAATGTGCAATAAAAGAAGACCTGTGAGCTATTAAATAAAAGAAGAATACTCATCGGTCGAGGAGGAAGAGGCCACGTCGGGGGATGTGATGTACATGATGATTCAGCAGCATCTGGGTCTGCTGCCTCGCTAAGGCCATCAGTCCCGAGAGGGTGCCGAGAAGGCATTCCAGGTAAGCACGGGGGACCTGAAAGACCTGAAATAGAAATAAAAGAACCAATAAAATAACATGTTAGACAGACTAACATACCTGGTTAAGAAAGAAAAGGCACCAATCCAAAAGTGAAAGGAATACCTGCTCATCCCCCATCAGACGCCACTCTGGTACCTCGGGGATATGAATGGGGACAACGAATGGAAGCCCATGGGGCTAGACCACCACCTCCTGAGGTATCTGGGGCAGAGAGGCCACAACACCAGCAGCAGCACCCTGAGTGGACCCACTACCACCACCGCGAGCATGAGGAGGACGAACGCCAGCCACAGGAGAAACCTGAGACATCGAGGCCTGTCCGACCTGTGAATCCGCATTCTGGGCAACCATCGAACTCATCAGGCGATCGCGTGCAAAGATAGTGTAGTCCTCCTCGGCTAGAAAATCCCCAGTCAAGAGGCCATACAGTGCCTCGACCACGTCCTCCGGTGGCATGGTCTGCGTCAACCTCATACTAGGTGGAGGAGGCTGGGGAACCCAAAAGTTAGCCAGTCCCAGTGACTGGCGAGCCACTCGCTCGCCCACGTACCACTCCAGACGGACATGGTCCTTTAGCAGAATCCTCCCCTGATGGCCCCAGCCGTTCCTCATCAGATCCTCCCCGGCTCTGCCCTCCATGCCCTCCCATAAATGCCAGTTCACCTGTAAAATAATTCAAAACAACTCGGTACGGGTTAAATACAAGAAATGTCATGGAAATAAAATTTAAAAGTGAAATAGAACATACCTGTGCAGGGGATAGTTGATCCAGTGTGAGGTGGTAGGTGTTCAGGTCATTCCAATCGTCCTTCTTCCCCCGCATGCTCCCAACCCACCGAGCTGCTCTCGGGATGATCTGGGGATCCAGGTGGGTGTTCTCTTGGTGTGCTAAACCTAAGAACTCGTAGGCCCACAACTATAATTCATTAAGTAAACAGAAAAAAGGAAGAAAAAGAAAAATACAAAAAAATAATAAAAATAGAATAAGTCAGACCAGTCGAATAAGTGATAGGTACAAATTGAAATGAATGGATAAAGCATGAAATGAGAACATACCTCAATATCTTCCAGTACCCGATCACAGAGCTCTCCTTGGTTCGATAGGCGGACCGCAGACTGGTGTAGATCGTCGGCAGCGCCGCTCCTTCCTAGTCGAAGGATGCTATGCGGTTAAAATCGTGCAGGGCTCCTAGAAAGTACAGATGAATGGTGTTGTTCCTGTTCAAAAATAGGCACGCACTAATCATGTAATGTAAGAATGCACGGGCGACCCACTCAAAGGGGCGGGGCTCGGTGCATACAAACCTCTTGTATCTCTCCAAGAGCCAGGCATACCGGAAGCGTCCCTGGTCGATGCGCGGCGGAACCTTGCCCAGCCAATAAATCAGTGCCTTAGTGCACTCACCAGCAGTGGTGTCGAAGGGGATCTGCTCACCCCCTACCCATCCCGGAAAGTGTGAGGATCAACTTAAGTTGGTCAGAACGATGAAAAGCATACCCAACTCGGAAAGCTTTAAGACGCAACTGAAGCTTGAGTTAATAAAAAATAAAAATAAAAAATTCTCCTAGAAAAATGTAAAAATATTTGTCTCGGGACAAAGATCATTAATTCCCTCTCGGGAAGCGTGTTACACAAACTAGTGTGGTTGGGATGAAGAAAACTCTACCCAACTTGGAAAGCGTTGATACGCAACCCAAGTCCGAGTTAATAAAAACAAAATTAAAAAATTCTTGTAGAAAAAAGTTAAACCATTTGTCTAGGGACAAAGATCATTAGTCCTTCTCGGGAAGCGTGCAACACAACTTCTGGTGGTCAGGACGATGGAAAGTCTACCCATCCCGAAAAGTGCAAGATGCAACATAAGTTGGTCGGGAGGATGGAAAACCTACCCAACTCGGGAAGCAGTGATACCCAAATCAAGTCTGACTAAATAAAAAATTCCCCTGGAAAAATGTGAAAATGGTTGTCTAGTGACATTGATCATTAATTATCTCTCACGAAGCATGCAACATAACCTAGAATGGTCGGAACGATGGAAAACCTATTCATCCCGAGAAATGCGAGATGCAACCTAAGTTGCTCGAGGCGATGAAAAGCCAACCCAACTCGGGAAGATGTGATACGCAACCAAAGTCTGAGTTAATAAAAATAAAATAAAAAAAATTCTGTTAAAAAATGTGAAAATATTTGTGTAGGGACAAACATCATTAATCCCTATCGGGAAGCATGTAACACAACCTAAGATTGTCGAAATGATGGAAGCTCTATAATCCCGAGAAGTGCGAGATGCAACCTAAGTTAGTCGGGAATCGTTGATACGAAACTCAAGTCCGAGTTAATAAAAAACAATATAATAAATCCCCTAAAAATATGAAAAATATTTGTCTAGAGACAAAGATCATTATTTTACTCTCGGAAAGCGTGCAACACAATCTAGGTTGGCCGAGACGATGAAAAGCCTACCCATCTCGGAACGTACGAGATGCAACAAAAGTTGGTTGGGACGATAGAAAGCATACCCAATTCGGCAAGCATTGATACGCAATCCAAGTCTGAGTTAATAAAAAGCAAATTAAAAAAATTTCCCTCGAAAAATGTGAAAACATTTGTCTCAGACAAAGATCATTAATTCTCTCTCGGGAAGCATGCAACATAACCTAGGATCGTCGGTACGATGGCAAGACTACCCATCCCGGGAAGTGCGAGATGCAACTTAAGTTGGTCGGGATGATGGAAAGCCTACCCCACTCGGGAAGAGTTGATACCCAACCCAAGTCTGAGTTAATAAAAAACAAAATAAAAAATTACCGTAGAAAAATGTGAAAATATTTGTCTAGAGACAAAGATCATCGGGAAGCGTGCAACACAACCTAGGATGGTCGGAACGATGGAAAGTCAACTCATCCCAGGAAGTGCGAGATGCATCCTAAATTAGTTGGGACGAGGGAAAGCCTACACAACTCGGGAGGCGTTGATACACAATCGAAGTCTGAGTTAATAAAAACTAAATAAAAAATACCCCTAGAAGCGTGCAACACAATCTGGGGAAGCGTGCAACACAATCTTGGGTGGTCGGGACGATGAAAAGTCTACTCATCCCGGGAAGTGTGACATGAAACCTAAGTTGGTCGGGACGATGGAATGTCTACCCAATTCAGAAAGCGTAGATACGCAACCTTAGTCGGAGTTCATAAAAAATAAAATAAATAAATACCCCTAGAAAAATAAGAAAATGTTTGTCTATGGACAATAATCATTAATTATCTGTCAGAAAGTGTGCAACACAACCTATAATGGTCGGGACGATGTAAAGTCTATCCATCCCAGAAAATACAAGATGCAACCTAAGTTAGTTGGGAGGATGCAATGCCAACCCAACTCAGGAGTCGTTGATACACAACCCAAGTCCGAGTTAATAAAAAACAATATAAAAAAATTTACCGAGAAAAATGTGAAAAATAATTGTCTAGAGTCAAAGATCATTAATTTCTTCTCGGGAAGCGTGCAACACAACTTAGGGTGGTCGGAATGATAGAAAGCCTACCCATCCCGAGAACTGCGAGATGAAACCTAAGTTGGTCGGGACGATGGAATGCCTACCCAACCCGGAAAACGTTGTTATGCAAACCAAGTCTAAGTTAATAAAAATAAATAAAAAAACTAGAAAAATGTAAAAACATTTGTCTAGGGACAATAATCATTAATTTCCACTCGGGAAGCGTGTAACACAAACTAGGGTGGTTGGGACGATGAAAAAGCATTCCCATCCTGGGAAGTGCGAGGCGCAACCTAAGTTAGTCGGGAAGATAGAAATTCTACCCAACTCGAGAATAGTTGATACGCAACCCAAGTCATAGTTAATAAAAAATTTAAATTAAAAATTTCTCTAGTTAAACGTGAAAATGTTTGCCTAGAGGTAAATATCCTTAATCCCTGTCGCGAAGCGTGCAACACAACCTCGAATGGTCGGAACGATGAAAAACTACCCATCCCAAAAAGTGCGAGATGCAACCTAAGTTGGTCGGGACGATGGAAAACCTACCCAACTCAAAAAGAGTTGATACACAACCCAAGTCTGAGTTAATAAAAAACAAAAATAAAAAATTTTCTTTGAAAAATTTGAAAATGTTTGTCTAAGGAGAAAAATCATTAATTCTCTCTCGGGAGGAGTGCAACACAACCTAGGATAGTCGAAATGATGGAAAGTCAACTCATCGCAGGAAGTACGAGTTGCAACCTAAGTTGGTTGGGACGATGGAAAACCTACCCAACTCGGGAGGCGTTGATATGCAATCCAAGTCTGAGTTAACAAAAACTAAATAAAAAAATTCCCCTAGAAGCGTGCAACACATTCTAGGGAAGCGTGCAACATAATTTTGGGTGGTCGGGACGATGAAATGCTTACCCAACTCGAAAAGCGTTAATATGCAACCTTAATCTGAGTTCATAAAAAACAAAATAAAACAATTCCCATGGAAAAATAAGAAAATGTTTGTCTAGGGACAATAATCATTAATTATCTCTCAGAAAGTGTGCAACACAACCTATAATGACCGGGACGATGTAATGCCTATCCATCCCAGAAAATGAGAGATGCAACCTAAGTTGGTTGGGAGGATGCAAAGCCAACCCAACTCAGGAGTCGTTGATACACAACCCAAGTCCGAGTTAATAAAAAACAATATAAAAAGATTTTCCTAGATAAACGTGAAAAATGTTTATCTAGAGGCAAAGATCATTAATTTCTTCTCGGGAAGCGTGCAACACATCTTAGGGTGGTCGGGATGATGGAAAGCCTACCCATCCCAGGAATTGTGAGATGGAACCTAAGTTGGTCGGGAGGATGGAAAGCCTACCCAACTCAGAAAGCATTGTTACGCAAACCAAGTTTGAGTTAATAAAAATAAATAAAAAATTCTCTTAGAAAAATGTGAAAACATTTGTCTAGGGACAATAATCATTAATTTCCTCTCAAGAAGCGTGCAACATAAACTAGGATGGTTGGTACGACAAAAAGCCTACCCATCTCGGGAAGTGCGAGATGCAACATAAGTTGGTCGGGATGATAGAAAACCTACCCAACTCAGAAAGCGTTGATACGCAAACCAAGTCCGAGTTAATGAAAAACAAAATAAAGAATTTCCTAGAAAAAATGTAAAAACATTTGTCTAGTGATAAAGATCATTAATTCACTCTCAGAAAGCGTGCTATTCAATCTAGGGTTGTCAGGATGATGAAAAGTCTATGATGGTCGGAATGATAGAATGGTTACTCATCCCGGTAAGTGCAAGATGCAACCTAAGTTGGTCAGGACGATGGAAATCCTACCCAACTTGAGAAGATTTGATAGACAACCCAAGTCTTTGTTAATAAAAATATAAACAAAAAAATCCCTTAGAAAAATGCAAAAATGTTTTTCTACGGAGAAAGATCATTAATTCTTTCTCGAGAAGCGTGCAACACAACCTACGGTGGTTGGGACGATGATAAAGCTTACCCATCCTGGGAAGTACGAGATGCAACCTAAGTTGGTTGAAACGATGGAAATCCTACCCAACTCAGGAAGCGTTGATACGGAACCCAAGTCAGAGTTAATGAAAACTAAACAAGAAAATTTTCTTAGAAAAATGTGAAAATATAAGTCTAGGGATAAAAATCAATAATTTCTTCTCGAGAAGCGTGCAACACAACCTAGGGTGGTCGGGACAATGAAAAGCCTACGCATCTTGAAAAGTGCAAGATGCATCCTAAGTTGGTCAGAACGATGGAAAGCCTGCAAAACTCGGGAAGCGTTGATACGCAAACTAAATCCGAGTTAATGCAAAACAAAATAAAAAAATCAATAGAAAAAATGTAAAAACATTTGTCTAGTGACAAAGATCATTAATTCACTCTCGGAAAGCGTGCCATACAACCTAGGGTTGTCAGGATGATGAAAAGTCTACCCATCGTGGGAAACACGACGTGCAACGTAAGTTGGTCGGGACAATGGAATGCATACCCAACTCGAAAAGAGTTGATACACAACCCTAGTCTGAGTTAATCAAAAACAAAATAAAAAATTATCTAGAAAGATGAGAAAACATTTGACTATGGACAAAGATCATTAATTCCTTCTCGAGAAGCTTACCCATCTCAGGAAGTGCGAGACGCAACCTAAGTTGGTCGGGATGGTGGAAAGTCTACCCAACTCGGAAAGCATTCATACGCAACCCAAGTCCGATTTAATAAAAAACTGACTAAAGAATTTTACTAGAAAAATGTCAAAACATTTGTCTCGGGACAAAGATGATTAATTCTCTCTCGGGAAGCATGTAACACAATCTAGAGTGGTCGGGACGATAGAAAGCCTACCCAACTCGGAAAGCGTTGATATGCAACCCAAGTCTGAGTTACTAAAAAACATAGTAAAAAAAAATCCCCTAGAAAAATGTGAAAATATTTGTCTATGGACAAATATCATCAATTCTCTCTCGGGAACCGTGCAACACAATGTAAAGTTGTCAGGACGATAAAAAATCTACTCATCCTGGGAAGTGCGACATGCAACCTAAGTTTGTCAGGACAATGGAATGCCTACCCATCTTGGAAAGCATTGATATGCAACCCTAGTATGAGTTAATAAAATACAAAATAAAAAAATTCCTCTAGAAAGATGAGAAAACGTGTCTTAGGACAAAAATCATTAATTCCTTCTCAAGAAGCGTGCAACAAAAACTTGGGTCGTCGGAATGTAGGAAAGCCTACCCATCCCAGGAAGTGCCAGATGCAACCTAAGTTGGTACGGACGATAGAAAGCCTACCCAACTCGGGAAGCATTGATACGCAACCCATGTCTGAGTTAATAAAAAACAAAATAAAGAATTTTAACCAGAAAAATGTGAAAATATTTGTCTAGGGACAAAGATCATTAACTATCTCTCAAAAAGTGTGCAAGACAACATAGAGTGGTCGAGACGATGGAAAGTCTGCCTAACTCGGGAAACGTTGATACGCAACCCAAGTCTGAGTTAATAAAAAACATTGTAAAAAAAAAACCCCTAGAAAAATGTGAAAATATTTGTCTATGGACAAAGATCATTAATAGTCTCTCAGAAAATGTGCAACACAACCTAGAGTGGTCGGGACGATGAAAAGCCTACCCAACTCGGCAAACATTGATATGCAACCTAAGTCTCAGTTAATAAAAAGATAGTAAAAAAATTCTCTGAGAAAAATGTAAAAACATTTGTCTAGGGTCAAAGATTATTAATTGGCTCTCGGGAAGCGTGCAACATAACCTAGGGTAATCGGGACGATGGAAAGCCTTCCCATCCCAGAAAGTGCGAGTTACAACCTAAGTTAGTCGGGACGTTGGGAAGCCTACCCAAATCGGGAATTGTTGATGCACAACCCAAGTCCAAGTTAATAAAAACAAAATAAAATAAATTCCGTAGAAAAACGTGAAAACGTTTGTCTAGGGACAAATATCATTAATCTCTCTCGAAAAGCATGCAACACAACCTAGGGTGGTCGGAACGATGGAAAGCCTACCATCTCGGGAAGTGCGATATGCAACCTAAGTTGGTTGGGATGATGCAAAGCCAATCCAACTCGAGAATCGTTGATACACAACCCAAGTCCGAGTGAATAAAAAATAATATAAAAAATTTAACTAAAAAATGTGAAAAATGTTTGTCTAGAGACAAAGATCATTATTTCACTCTCGGGAAGCGTGCTACACAATTTAGGGTGGCCAGAACGACAGAAAACCTACCCATCTCAAAAAGTATGAGATGCAACCAAAGTTGGTCGGAACGATGAGAACCCTACCCAATTCGGGAAGCATTGATACGTAACCCAAGTCTGAGTTAATAAAAAACAAAATAAAATAATTCCCCTAAAAAATATGAAAACGTTTATCTAGGGACAAATATCATTAATTTTCTCTCCGGAAGCGTGCAACACAACCTAGGGTCGTCGGGACGATGAAAAGCCTTCCCATCCCTGGAATTGTGAGATTCAACCTAAGTTGGTTGGAACGATGGAAATCATACCCAACTTGGGAAGCTTTAATATGCAACTCAAGCCTCAGTAAATAAAAAAAATTAAAGAATTCCCCTAGAAAAACGTAAAAATACTTTTCTGGACACAAAGATCATTAATTGCCTTTCAGGAAGCGTTCTACACAGCCTAGTGTGGTCGGGACGATAGAAACTCTACCCAACTTAGGAAGCATTGCTATGCAACCCAAGTATGAGTTAATGAAAACAAAATAAAAAACTTCTCCTAAAAAAATGTGAAAACATTTATCTAGGGACAAAGATCATTATTTTTTCTTGGGAAACGTGCAACACAACCTCTGGTGGTCGGGATGATGGAAAGCCTACCCATCCCGGGATGTACGAGATGCAACTTAAGTTGGTCGAGGCGATGAAAAGTCTATCCTGTTGGCCTAAAGGTCTTTCAATCAAGCCTTCAAGCTTTTGCTTGTTTGTGTTTTGACTCAACAACATATTGATTTAAAGCTGTATGAGTTTAACAGCTAAAACAATCTAATTAATAATCATTGTTTGCATATCTAAGCATCATATGCTTGATATCATAACATACTAGATTGGGGAGATTGTTAACACACAATGTTTGTTTCAATCAAGCCCTTGTAGCTTTTTGCTTAATTGGTAATAACTCTTCTAACATATAGGTTTAGCTCTATAAGAGTTGGTTGGCCAATCTAAGCACATAATCATTATTGTTTGTATGTCTTTATGCATGTATGTCTTGACATTACAAACATAATTGATTTAGATCTTTGGGTCTTTATTTTGTACAATTTATGCTTGATTAACCTATGACTTGTCTTTGTATGAGAAAGTCCTTTTTCAGGTTCAATCATATTGCTTTTATAA
>JAUTBS010300686.1:0-18184 GCA_032361285.1 Aequorea victoria
AATTGTTTTATGAATCTTAGTAATCCAACTAGTGTTTCAGAATCAACTGAATCACTTCTCGTAGGAGTATCTTCATTAAGAGGTTCTTGTAAAAAATTATCTGTAATATAAAATAATTATGAAAAATTAGTATAAAATAATATTGATGAAACTGTAATTATTAGAGAAAAATATAATATTTGTAGTAAAACTCTTTCCAATCACACAACTGGTGGTACAAGCCATTTATGTAGACATATCAAAAATCACCTTAAAAGTCAACTTCTCGATATTAAAAAATAAATGCAAATAGGTAAGAGTTTAACGGGTAACATACCTAATTTTTCTTTATGATCCTATACGAGCACAAGATATGGTAGTTAATTATATAATTAAAAAAGAACATCAATGAGACCTTAACGATTTTACGCTTTTACTATCATTCACGTATTTAACGATTTTACTATCATTCAAGTCTCGTCATGAGACCTTAATTGCTTCATTTGGATCGAACAATTACTGAGTCAGGTGAAACTTAGCTTTGGGATCGCGACGACAAAGGCTAGTGCTTGTATCACCATTGAAACACGTAGCAGTTCTACTTCTATTCAAAAGTTTTGAAATTTTAGTGGTTGTACCACCATTCACGTATTTAACAGTTCAACTTCCATTCAAGTCACACCATGAGACCTTAATTGCTTCATTTGGATCGAAGAACGGACTAATTTGCTCAGTTTTAAGTCATAAGATGGACCCAATGTACTCAGTTTTAAGTCGTGAGATTGACCCAATGTACTCAGTTTTAGGTCGTGAGGTTGACCCAATGTACTCAGTTTTAGGTCGTGAAACGGATCTAAGTACTCAGTTTTAGGTCGTGAGACGGACCGATCACGGACTAATTTGCATGATTAGGTTGAACGGTGTATTTCTTATTCTATTTTATGTGACTTACTTTTTATTTTTATTTTAATATATATATTTTTATTATTATTTTGTCCCTAGAAAAATGTTTTTATGTTTTTCTACGGGTTGTTATTAATCCACACTTGGGTCACGTGACAACGTTTCCCGTGGTTAGCAAGCTTCCCTTCGCCCTGCCTGAATTAGGTTACGCTTCACATTTTTGCCCTGGATGTGTAGGCTTTCCCTGGCCATCCTAGGTCGCCTTCCACGCTTCCTGAGTTGGGTAGGGTGCTCTTACCTGACCAACTTAGAATGTGTTGCACGTTTTCCGAGAGAGAATTAGTGATTTTCTCCAAAAAAAAATATTTTTATGTTTTTCTAGGAAACTTTTTTTTTCATTTTATTATTACTTGTTCTTACACAAATATTTTTACATTTTTCTAAGGGGTTGTTATTAATCTACACTTGGATCACATGACAACGTTTTCCAAGGTAAGCAGGTTTCCCTTCGCCCTGCCTGAATCAGGTTACGCTTCGCACTCCCGCTCGGGATGTGTAGGATTTCCCTGGCTATCCTAGGTTACGTTCCATGGTACCTGAGTTGGGTAAGGGTGCTCTTACCTAATAAATTTAGGTTGTGTTGCACGTTTCCCAAAAGCGCATTAGTGATTTATCCCTAAATAAATGTTTTTATGTTTTTCTAGGGGTCATTATTGATCCACACCTAGGTCATGTGGCAACATTTTACGAGGTGGGCAGACTTCCCTTCACCATACCTGAATCAGGTTATGCTTCGCACTGTTGCTCGGAATGTGTAGGCCTTCCCTGACCATCCTAGGTTGCGTTGCACATGTCCTGAGTTGGGTAGGGGTGCTCTTACCTGACCAACTTAGGTTGTGTTGCACGTTTTTTGAGAGAAAATTAGTGAATTTGTCCCTAAATAAATGTTTTTACATTTTTCTTGGGGGTTGTTAGTATTCCACACTTGGGTCACGTGGCAACGTTTCCCGAGGTGGGTAAGCTTCCATTCACTCTGCCTAAATCAGGTTACGTTTCACACTCTTGCCCGGGATGTGTAGGCTTTCCTTGGACATCCTAGGTTGCGTTCCATGCTTCCTGAATTGGGTAGGTGTGCTCTTACATGACCAACTTAAGTTGTGTTGCACGTTTCCTCAGAGGAAATTAGTGATTTTGTCCCTAGATAATCGTTTTCACATTTTTCTAGAAAGTTTTTGTTATTTTATTATTATTTTGTCTCTAGACAAACCTTTTCAAGTTTTTCTACGAGGTTGTTATTAATCCACACTTTGGTCATGTGGTAACATTTCTCGAGGTGGGTAGGCTTCCCTTTGCTCTACCTGAATCAGGTTACACTTCGCACTCCCACTCGGGATGTGTAGGCTTTCCCTGGGCATCCTAGGTGGCGTTCCACACATCCTGAGTTAGGTAGGGGTGCTCTTACCTCACCAAATTAGGTTGTATTACACGTTTCTCGAGAGAGAATTAGTGATTTTGTCCCTAAATAAACGTTTTCACATTTTTTAGAAAACCCATTTTTCATTTTATTATTATTTATCGATGGACAAAAGTTTTTACTTTTTTCTAGGGGGTTGTTATTAATCCACACTTGTGTAGCGTGACAACATTTTTTGAGGTGGGCAAGCATCTCTTCGCCCGACCTGAATCAGGTTATGCTTCGCTCTCCTTCCCGGGATGTGTAGGCTTTCCCTGGCCATCTTAGGTTGCATTCCAAGCTTCATGAGTTGGGTAGGGATGTTCTTACCTGACCAACTTAGGTTGTGTTGCATGTTTCTTGAGAGAGAATTAGTGATTTTGTCCCTAGATAAATATTTTCACATTTTCTATAAAAATTTTATTATTATTTTGTCCCTAGACAAATGTTTTCACTTTTTTCAAGGGTTGTTATTAACTCACACTTGGGTCACGTGACAACGTTTCCCAAGGTGGAAAGGCTTCCCTTCACTCGGGATGTGTGGGCTTTCCCTAGCCATCCTAAGTTGTGTTCAATGCTTCCTAAGTTGGGTAGGTGTGCTCTTACCTGACGAATATAGATTGTGTTGCACGTTTCCCGGGAGGACATTAGTGATTTTTTCCCTAAATAAATATTTTTACGTTTTTCTAGGAAACTTTTTTTTTTTAATTTTATTATTATTTTTCTCTAGACAAATGTTTTCACGTTTTTCTAGAAAATTATTATTAATCCACACTTGGGTCACATGACAATAGGATGTGTAGGCTTCCCAAGTGGGCAGGCTTCCCTTCGCCCTGCCTGGATCAGGTTACGCTTCACACTCCCGCCTAGGATGTGTAGGCTTTCCCTGCCCATTCTAGGTTGCGTTCCACGCTTCCTGAGTTGGGTAGGGTTGCTCATACCCGGCCAACTTAGGTTGTGTTACACGTTTCTCGAGAGAGAATTAATGATTTTGTCCCTAGATAAATGTTTTAACGTTCTTCTAGAGGAATTTTATTATTTTAATACTATTTTTTTCATTATTCCACACTTGGGTCATATGGCAACGTTTCCTGAGGTGAGCAGGCTTTCCTTCGCCCTGCGAGAATCAGGTTACGCTTTGCACTCCCACCGGGAATGTGTATGCTTTCCCCAGCCATCCTAGGTTGCGTTTCACGCTTCCTGAGTTGGCTAAGGGAGTCCTTACTTGACCAACTTTGGTTGTGTTGCAAGTTTCGCAAGAGAGAATTAGTGACTTTGTCCCTAAATAAATATTTTCATGTTTTTCTAAGAATTTTTTTTTTTCATTTTATTATTATTTGTCCCTAGACAAATATTTTCATGTTTTTCTAGGGGTTGTTATTAATCCACACTTGGGTCACGTGGCAACGTTTCCCGAGGTGGCCAGACTTTCTTTCGCCCTGCCAGAATCAAGTTACGCTTCGCACTCCCACCCGGGGTGTGTAGGCTTTCCCTACTCATCCGAAGTTGCGTTTCACGCTTCCTGAGTTGGGTAGGGGTGCTCTGACCTGATCAACTTAGGTTGTGTTTTACGTTTTTTGAGAGGGATGTAGTGATTTTGTCTCTAGATAAACATTTTAACATTTTTCTAGAGGAATTTTGTTATTTTAATATTATCTTGTCCCTAGACAAACATTTTTATGTTTTTGTAGGTGGTTGTTATTAATCTATACTTGGGTCATGTGGCAACGTTTCCTGAGGTAGACAGGCATCCCTTTGCCCTACCAGAATGAGGTTACGCTTCGCACTCCCCCTGGGATGTGTAGGCTTTTCCTGGCCATCCTAGGTTGCGTTCCACGCTTCCTGAGTTGGGTTCTTACCTGACCAACTGAGGTTGTATTGCACGTTTCACAAGAGAGAATTAGTGATTTTGTCCCTAAATAAATGTTTTCACATTTTTTAAGGATTTTTATTTTATTTTATTATGTCCCTAAACAAATATTTTCACATTTTTAGGGGAGTTGTTATTAATCCAGACTTGGGTCACGTGGAAACATTTTTTGAGGTGGCCAGACTTTTCTTCGCCCTACTAGAATCAGATTACGCTTCGCACTCCCAACCAGGATGTGTAAGCTTTCCCTAGCCATCGTAGGTTGCGTTCCACGCTTCCTGAGTTTGGTAGGGGTGCTCTTACCTGACCAACTTAGGTTGTGTTGCACGTTTTGCGAGAGAGAATTAGTGATTTTGTCGCTAAATAAATGTTTTCATATTTCTCTAAGAATTTTTTTTTTATTTTATTATTATTTGTCCCTAGACAAAAATTCTTACATTTTTCTAGGGGATTGTTATTAATCCAACCTTGGGTCACATGGTAACGTTTCCCGAGGTGGAAAGGCTTCCCATTACCCTATCTGAATCAGGTTATACTTCGCACTCCCGCCTGGGATGTGTAGGCTTTCCCTGGCTATTCTAAGTTGTGTTCCACGCTTCCTGAGTTAGGTAGGGGTGCTCTTACCTGACCAAGTTAGGTTGTGTTACACGTTTTTCGAGAGATAATTAATGATTTTGTCTGTAGTTAAATGTTTTCACAATTTTCTAGGAAATCTTTATTTATTTTTATTAATATTTAATGCCTAGAAAAACAATTTCACATTTTTAGGGGGTTGTTATTAATCGACACTTAGGTCACGTGACAACGTTTTCCGAGGTGGGTACGCTTCCATTCGCCCTGCCTGAATCAGGTTATGCTTCGCTCTCTCTCCCGGGATGTGTAGGCTTTCTCTGGCCATCTTTGGTTGCATTCGAAACTTCCTGAGTTCGGTAGGGATGCTCCTACCTGACCAACTTAGGTTGTGTTGCACGTTTCTCGAGAGAAAATTAGTGATTTTGTCCCTAGATAAATATTTTTACATTTTTAGGAAATTTTTATTTATTTTTATTATTATTTTATCCCTAAACAAATGTTTTCACATTTTGTAGGAGGTTGTTATTAATTCACACTTGGGTCACGTGGCAATGTTTCCCGAGGTAGGCAGACTTTCCTTCACTCTGCCTGAATTAAGTTACGCTTTGCACTCCCACATGGGATGTGTAGGCTTTCCCTGGCTATTTTAGGTTGCGTTTCACGTTTCCTGAGTTGGGTAGGGGTGCTCTTACCTGACCAACTTAGGTTGTGTTGTACGTTTCTCAAGAGAGAATTAGTGATTTTATCCCTAATTAAATGTTTTCACATTTTTCTAAGAAACTTTCATTTATTTTTTATATTATTTTCTTTCTAGACAAACATTTTCACATTTTTCTAGGGTATTGTTATTAATTCTCACTTGGGCCACGTGACATCATTTTTCGAGGTGGGCAACCTTCCGTTCGTCCTACCTGAATCAGGTTATACTTTGCACACCCGCCCGGGATGTGTAGGCTTTCACTGGCCATCCTAGGTTTCGTTTTATGCTTCCAGAGTTGGGTAGGGATGCTCTTACCTGAGCAACTTAGGTCGTGTTGCACGTTTTTCAAGAGAGAACTAATGATTTTGTCACTAGATAAATATTTTCATATTTTTCTAAGAAAATCTTATTTACTTTTATTATTATTTTGTCCCTAGACAAACATTTTCATATTTTCCTAGGGTGTTATTATTAATCCACACTTGGGTCACGTGGTAACATTTCCCGAGGTAGACAGGCTTTCCTTCGGTCTGCCTAAATCAAGTTACGCTTCGCACTCCCGCCTGGGATGTGTAGGCTTTCCTTGACCATCCTAGGTTGCGTTCAATAGTTCTTGAGTTTGGTAGGTGTGCTCTTACCTGACTAACTTAGATTGTGTTGCACGTTTCCTAAGAGAGAATTAGTGATTTTGTCCCTAAATAAACGTTTTCACACTTTTCTAATTTATTTTTCATTTTATTATTATTTATCCCTAGAATCTTTTTTTACATTTTTCTAAGGGTTGTTATTAATCCACACTTAGGTCTCGTGGCAACGTTTTCCAGAGGTGGGCAGACTTTTTTTTGTCCTGCCTGAATCAGGTTATGCTTCGCACTCCCACCTGGGATGTGTAGGCATTCCCAGGCCATCCTAGATTGCGTTCCATGCTTCCTGAGTTTGGTAAGAGTGCTCTTACCTGACCAACCTAGGTTGTATTGCACATTTCTTGAGATTGAATTAGTGATTTTGTTTTACATTTTTTAGGGGAATTTTGTTATATTATTATTATTTTTTCTCTATACAAACATTTTGATATTTTTTTCCAGGGTGTTGTTATTAATCCACCCTTGAGACATGTGGCAACGTTTTCCGAGGCAAGCAGGCTTCCTTTCGCCCTACGTGAATCAGGTTATACTTCGCACTCCCACCCGGGATGTGTAGGCTTTCCCTGGCCATCTTAGGTTGCGTTCCACGCTTCTTGAGTTGGGTAGGGGTGCTCTTACTTGATCAACTTAGTTTGTGTTGCATGTTACCCGAGAGAAAATTAGTAATTTTGTCCCTAGTTAAATGTTTTTACATTTTTCTAGGAAATTTTAATTTATTTTTATTATTATTTTGTTTATAGACAAATATTTTCACATTTTTCACGGGGTTGTTATTAATCCACACTTTGGCCACGTGACAAAGTTTTTCGAGGTTGGCAGCTTTTCGTTCGTCCTGCCTGAATGAGGTTATGCTTGGCACTCCTTCCCGGGATGTGTAACCTTTCACTGGCCATCATAGGTTTCCTTCCACGCTTCTTTAGTTGGGTATGGATGCTCTTACCTGACCAACTTAGGTTGTGTTGCACGTTTTTCGAGAGAGAATTAATAATTTTTTTCCTAGATAAATATTTTTACGTTTTTCTATAAAATTCTTATTTATTTTTATTATTATTTTGTCCTTAGATAAACGTTTTCATATTTCTCTATGGGTTTGTTATTAATTCACACTTGGGTCACGTGGCAACATTTTTGGAGGTGGGCAGGCTTCCCTTTGTTCTGCCTGAATTAAGTTACGCTTCGCACTCCCACCTGGGATGTGTAGGTTTTTCCTGGCCATCCTAGGTTGCGTTCCACGCTTTCTAAGTTGGGTAGGTGTGCTCTTACTTGACCAATTTAGGTTGTGTTGCATGTTTTCTTGGAGAGAATTAGTTAATTTTCCCCTAAATAAATATTTTCACATTTTTCTAAGAATTTTTTTTTCAATTTTATTATTATTTTACCCTAGACAAACATTTTTATGTTTTTCTAAGAAATTGCTATTAATCTACACTTGGGTCACGTGGCAATATTTTTTGAGGTGAGCGGGCTTCCCTTCGCGTTGCCTGAATTAGGGTACGTTTTACACTCCCACCTAGGAAGTGTAAGTTTTCCCTGGCCATCCTTGGTTGCGTTCCACGCTTTCTAAGTTGGGTAGGGTTGCTCTTACCTGACCAACTTAAGTTGTGTTGCACGTTTCCCGAGAGGTAATTAGTGATTGTTACTAGATAAACGTTTTCACATTTTTCAAGAAGAAATTTATTATTTTATTATTATTTTGTCCCTAGATAAATATTTTCACATTTTTCTAAGGGATTATTATTAATCCACACTTGGGTCGTATGACAACATTTCCCGAGATTGGCAGGCTTCCCTTCGCCCTACCTGAATGAGGTTACGCTTCACATTCCTGCCCGAGATGTGTAGGCTTTCCCTGGCCATCCTAGGTTGCGTTTTACGCTTCCTGAGTTGAGTAGGGGTGCTTTTACCTGACCAACTTAGGTTGTGTTGCACGCTTCGCAATAGAGAATTTGTGATTTTGTCCCTAAGTAAATATTTTTATATTTTTCTAAGAAACTTTTTTTTTCATTTTATTATTATTTGTCCCTAGATAGACATTTTCACGGTTTTCTAGTGGGTTGTTATTAATCCACACTTGGGTCACGTGACAACATTTCTCGAGGTAGGCAGGCTTTTCTTCACCCTGCCTGAATCTGGTTCCGTTTCACACTCCAACCCGAAATGTGTAGGCTTTCCCTGGCCATCTTAGGTTGCGTTCCACGCTTCTTGAGTTTGGTAGGGATGCTATTACCTGATCAACTTAGCTTGTGTTGGACATTTTCCGAGAGAGAATTACTGATTTTGTTTTACTTTTTTCTAGGAGAATTTTATTATTTTAATATTATTTTTTCTCTAGACAAACGTTTTCATATTTTTCTAGGGGGTTGTTATTAATCCACCCTTGGGTCACGTGATAACGTTTTCCAAGGTGGGTAGGCTTTCATTCACCTTGCCTGAATCAGGTTTTACTTCGTACTTTCGCTCGGGATGTGTAGGCTTTCCCAGGCCATCCTAGATTGTGTTCCACGCTAACTGAGTTGGGTACGAGTGCTCTTATCTGACCAACTTAGGTTGTGTTGCATGTTTCCCGAGAGAAAATTAATGATTTTGTTCATAGTTAAATGTTTTCACATTTTTCTAAGAACTTTTTATTTATTTTTATTTTTATTTTGTCCCTAGAAAAATATTTTCACATTTTTCTAGAGGATTGTTATTAATCCACACTTGGGTAACATGACAACGTTTCCTGAGGTGGACAAGCTTACATTTTCCCTACCTAAGTTAAGTTATGCTTCGCACTCCCGCACGTGATGTGTAGGCTTTCTCTGACCATCCTAGGTTGCGTTCCACGCTTCTTGAGTTGGGTAGGAATGCTCTTACCTGACTAACTTAGGTTGTGTTGCACGTTTTTCGAGAGGGAATTAGTGATTACACCCTAGATAAATATTTTCACATTTTTTAAAAAAGTTTTTATTTATTTTTATTATTATTTTTGTCTCTAGACAAACGTTTTTACATTTTTAGGGGTTATTAACCCACACTTGGGTCGCATGGAAGCGTTTCCCGACTTCCCTTCGCTTTGCCTGAATCAGGTTACGCTCCGCACTCCCGCCCGGGATTTGTAGGCTTTCCTTGGCCATCCTAGGTTGCGTTCCACGCTTCCTGAGTTGGGTACGGGTGCTTTTATCCAACCAACTTAGGTTGTGTTGCTCGCTTCCCGAGAGAGAATTAGTGATTTTGTCTCTAAATAAAGGTTTTAAAGTTTTCCTAGTAAAATTTTGTTATTATTTTTTGTTATCATTATTTGTCTGTTGACTAGGCAAGTACTTTCACACTTTTTTACATTTATTGACTTTATTTTTGGGTCACTAGGTTAGTGCTTCCTGCTACCTAACGTGGAAAAATTTTAATTTTTTCTCACTAAGTAAATGTTTTCACGATTTCTTAGATTTATTAATTTTCTTATTTTTGCCCAAATTAGGTTGCGTATCCAAGTTTCTTAAGAGAGAATTTTTTATTTTCCTAGTCACTAGATAAGTGTTTTTACGCTTTCTTAGGTTTATTAAACTTTAGTTTTGGCTAGATTAGGTTGCCCTTCACTCTACCTAAGGTGGTAGATTTTTAATTTTTCTAGTCACTAGATAAGCATTTTCATGCCTTTTTAGGTTTATTGAATTTTGTTTTTTATTCAACTTAGGTTGCGTCTCAACGCTTCCTAAGAGAAAATTTTCTATTTTCTATTTTCCTCTTTTTTCTTTTCTTCTTCCATTCTTTGGTATTTTTTTTTTGTGTGAATGCTTGCTTATTTATATACATGGATGGTTCTTTTTTTATTTTTTCTCTATAC
The DNA here is from genome assembly GCA_032361285.1 of Aequorea victoria. Taxonomy (NCBI): domain Eukaryota; kingdom Metazoa; phylum Cnidaria; class Hydrozoa; order Leptothecata; family Aequoreidae; genus Aequorea; species Aequorea victoria. The sequence continues at coordinate 9,946 of JAUTBS010300686.1, forward strand.
ATCGAAGGTTCTTTATTTATGTACACGAATGGTTCATTTCATGAGTCGATGAGAAAAATAATGTGAGCAACAAACAAGATAAAAATAACACATATTTTTTGAAAGAACACATTTTTTATTTATTGATTTGTTATTATTATTATATGTACATAATTTTTTTTTTAAAAATAAAAAGTAAACTTTATTTAACTTTATGTTGCTATCGTGACACCTCACGTTTTTAAAACACGATCCTTAGACGCTAAACCTAGAACAAAGGCGTTACGCATTGAGAGAGGACATTCGAACTCTATAAACAAAGGGATGAATGTATGGAATATGGAATAGGATTAACTTAGAAAGTTGGAATTGATATAAACAGTTCAAATAAATTTTGAACAATGAGGTTTTAAAATAATCAAGTTGGAAAGTCCAACGAAAGGCGAAAAAGGCGCAAAAAACCGAAACGGGCCAAAGTAAGGCCCGTGAACTCCTAAAGCCCAAAACTTTAAAAACAAATTTGGGTAGAAAAATAAGTTAAGCCCAACCATAAGGACTCAATAGAGTCACAAATTAAAGAACTCAATTTGAGAGTTCAAAAGAAGAGAAATCATGGAAGACTTAAATAAGGCCCAAACTTTAAGAAACCGAATAGAAAAATTTAATTAGGGTATTGGGCCAAATATTATGGAGACCCAATATAAATAAATAATTGAGCCCAAATTACATTATTAGTGGCCCAAAGAATTAAAGAGCTAGCCCAAAATAAAGTTAGGCCCAAAACTTAAAAATTTGGTCCAAAACTTTAATTTTCGCCCAAACTCAATTTAAATCTCATAAATTATCAAAATAAATAAATAAGAGGCTTCTAGAGTGCCTTGGCCGAAATCCCCATGAGGGAGGGAGTGATGTGACATTTTTTGAGAGAAAAGAAAAAGAAAAAGAAAAAGAAAATAAAAGAAGAAAAGATGAGAAAGCATGGCCTATGCTTCAAAATGGATTTTCCTACATCATAAAACCTCCCAAAGTCTTCCATAAATATTGAAAAATATACCTAGAAGATGACTTGATGAGAGAGTAGTGGATTTCACATAAATAAAATAAAATAAAATAAAAATAAGGGAGTAGTGGATTTGACTTAAATTAAGGGATGTGTTCCCATTAAATCAAACAAGGCCTTAAGGCCTAAAGAAAATTGATTATTGAATTCAAACATGGCATTAGTAGTCTTGGAGCCCAAGTTTTAGTTGGATTTGAATCAAATTGGAAGAACAAGAACACAATTGGAAGTTGAATTGGAACTAAATGAGGGGTAGTATGGTCTTTTCACCCCAAGCCCTTGCCCATAAATAGGACCCCTCTTCCAACACTTTAAAACATTTTTCCCAACCTCTTCCTCTCTCTAAATTTCAGTGGAACCATGAAGAAGAAGAAGAAGAAGAAGAAGGGAGAAGGAAGAGAAGAAAGAAAGAAGAAAAATGAGGAAGAAAAAGGAGCCTAAAGCTAAGTCCTAGTTCTTGGAGCAAGGAAAACCACCAAGTAAGTGATCTTCAAGACCTCCATCCCCTAATATCATCTTCATAACTCAAACCCTCTCTCAAATAAAAGAAGTATGAACAAGAATGAAGATGGATCATGGAAACAAGAAAAGGTTGTATGGAACCTTGTTCTAGGAAAACTTTTTAATGACCAAAGATAAAGAAGAAATAATGTAAGAAATGATTACAACCTTAATATGAACATATTGTGTTGTTATTATCTATTTTTACAAGCCTTGAACATACTTAAATAGGATAAGTTGGATGTTCTGTGTGATTGTTAAAGAATCATCCAAATAGAGTGACTTTTAAGCTAACTCCAAGAATTTTCGTGGGAACCAAACATTCTCTAAATTAAAACCTATTTCAAATAGAGTTTTTTTAGGATGTCTTGAGCATGTGTGATATTTGGTTAGAGCCAATAATGTATTTTTGAACCCCTATGCCAATTTTTAAGTTTCTGTGACAGAGAGACAGAAAAATAGCCACCTTTGAACTCTTGTAGATTATTCTAGAAATTTTCCCTTGAGATCATCCATGTATTCAAAGAAAGGCATATGGGTGTAGTTGCACCCCCCAATTTACAAAACTCACTTTGGTTATGTAGATTTCGAGATATCTTGATTCTACCAAACAGACTCCTTTTTCGACATATTCGATTGTAACATTTTTTAACCCTTCTTCTGTTCACAACCAGTCCTCGGTTACTTCATGAAACGTTTAAATAACACAATAATCTAGGTCTCTGTAATTTCTAAGAATTCTCTAGAAAGTTTTAGTACTTTTAAAGTATTTTTGAATCACGGTGGAAGAATCTGGAAATAGAGAAGAATGAGGTTAAGAAGGCTTGAAGCAAACCTAAACACCTAAACACAAGTTAGGGATATTGGGGACCATGAGGGTACCAAAAATGATTAAAAATAATATACTTAAGAATAAAAATACCTCACTTGCATATCCACAAAAGCATGCATGTGTCACCTTAGTTTACATAGTAAAGTTTCTATCCTACCTATGTGTTAGGAACCGGAAGGCCGGAGTAAACCCAATGACGTGGCTCAAGAAGGAGCACTTGTTTTGAGGTGGGTGTTTCTTATCACTAACTTGGTATTATAAATGTATGAATGGTTAAATTCCTTATACTTTCATGGTTTATAAAAATAAATGGTTGTTTTTTACTTGTGAAATAAAGCTATGTTTGCAAACTTTTACTTTATGAAATGATTTTATGAGCATATGTTTTGGAACATAATGTAACTTGGATATTTTATGAAAGAACATAATACGATTGTTATGATAGTCTTGATATTACATGGTGAGTGCCATGAGGTGGGTATATCGCACACCCGATAATGCGTGAATATATGTCTTAAGTATGATGTGTTAGCTCTACCACTGAGCATTGTTAAGTGGCCTGGCGAATACACCTTAGCCCTATCCAATTAAGAGTAGGCGGGATATTCAGGGACTCAGTATTGCAACAACTCCTGGTTGGGAGGTTAATATAACCCTTGACTATCTATATTTATTTATTTATGAGAAATGGTTTGATGGATTAAAATGATAGAATCATAGATTATCTCTTTTAAAGATAAATGATGGTTGGAAAAATCCTCTTTTATGAGGTGATTTGTGAAAAATTGGCATCTTAGAATCTTTTATGATAAAAACAATGTTTTCTGAAAAGCTACCCTGCTTTCAAGTGACAAACTATTTTGATTTCTATTGTACAATTTATAATACTATTGCTAGTGATTGGTGAGCATGTGGATTATAGCTCACCCCTACACAGATTGGTATTTTTGGCAGATTTGACGTCAGGGCTATGTCCGGTACGGTCCACTGTGATCTTAGGCATTTTGGCAATATCTTGGGAAGTTTGGGTCTGAAATCCCTTTTTGCTTTCTTCTTGGATTGTAATTAATGAGATGATGTTGCTGAGGTTGTGAGTCCTCGTGTAATTATTTTTGGATGCTACCTTGGGCCCAAGAATGAAGTCTTGATGAAATGTTAAAAGAAAAAAAAATTATGCTCAGATTTTATAAATGTTGTTAAGAATGTTGGATTGTGTACCCTCCCTCAGGTTCCGTACCCGGCGCTCAGGGGGGGGCTTGACACTTATTCTTTCCTCAAATTCATTTTTAGTCTCCACTCTCTCTCTCTCTCTCTCTCTAAGATTTTGAAATCGATTGGAGAAAGAAGAGGAAGAGAACAAAAAGAAGGAATAAGAAGAAGAAGTAGGAAGAAAGAAAGAAAGAAGAAAATAAAGAAAAGAAAGATAGAAAGGAAGGAAGGAAGAAACATCCACACACCCTTCGTAATACAAGTAATTAGTCTTCTAAACTATTCACTCATATCTAATTTTCAAGAAGATCCGGAAAACCATAGAGAAGGTTTGAGTTGGATCCATGGAACTTAGAAAGGGAAAGATTGAGTTTCATGAGAAAATTATGAAACCTAGACCTTGATTTCATGGTCTCTTGGTCATATGACTTATGAATCTAGGATTATGTCCCTAGAGTTGTTAAAATACACTTCTAAGTGTATAATATGAGAATGGAAAAGAAGATTGGTGATCTTATAAAGAGGAGTTAGGGTTAGGGTTCCTAACTATGAGATTGAAAAAATGTTGAATGTGCCCCCAATCTTCATAAATCAATATGGGCTATTAGAACCAAGTCAAAGTTTGATTTTCAATTTGTTATAATTGAACAATGGTATGTTTAAATCATAATAATTTATGTAGGAACTTTAAAGGGGTTTTAGGACCCAAAAACAATTGTGGGAGTTTTGGGCCCTATGAGGCGGAGAAATAGATAAATTTGAGGAATTTTAATTAATTTGGTAAAAAACTCCCAAAGATGATAATTATATGGATACAAAGGTCTATGGGTCGGGTTCCACTCAGAATTTATAATTCTCAGTTTGGGTAGACAGAGTTTTAAAATTGTTTTGACCCACTTCCCGAGGGATTTGAAAGTTGGGTCCTATATGGAAAATTTGGATAACACCCTATATTGCCTCCCTGAAAAATGGCATGAATTTTTGAGGTCATTTGGAAATTCAGAATGAATTATTTCTGAGGCCTAGAGATTCAGGAAATTTTAGAAGTTTGGATTCCATGGAGTTTGTGAAGGGACTTGATACCTAGGCCTTGGTTTGAGATCATAGAATTTTGGGAACACTAAGTTGGATTATTAAGAGACCATTAGAAGGCAGATATCCCATATGTATATAGCTCATGCATCCCATGATATCTAAGTCACTAAGCTTAAGTATATGGTTATGCCTAGGAGGCGCCAAAATGGAAGAATTGAACTCCGATATACGCTACCATCGAGGTGAGTTTTTACAATCACTATCTTAGTTGATTATAAGTTGTGTGATGAATTTGGTATTTGTTAAATACTTTATTGGAGAATGAACTTTGCGACGCCTTTATGTTTAAAGAGAAATTACACAATTAAGTAACTTTAAGTATGGATATGAAAGACTTGAGAATAATTCTTCTAAAATATGGATATTTAGATATCGTAATATGTTTAAGATTCTTAAAAGAGTGTTGATATGGAGAGATATTTGAACATTATGGTAAATGTGGAAAAACGCTTGAACCTTTGAAATACTACGTTGTGAAAAATGCTAAAGTTAATGGATGATGGGAACTTACCTATACGATTATGGTGACTAGAAAATTGTATATCTAAGAGAGAGGAAAGGTGTTTTAACAACCCTCTTATAAGAGGTAATCTTTGAAACGATTAATAATTAGAGTTTCTTATTGAATCTGCTAATGAATAATTTGTGAGAAATATATTAGAACATGAGAACTATGATAATATGAGTTACTTTATGAAATATGTTGGGTAAATAAGAAAGACGAGTTATTTGTAATGAACAGAGAATCTATCTTTGTAAAACTTATTAATATTTTATGAAATGTTCTATGAACATTGTCTGAAAACTTGAATAATAGTTTAGATACTTTATTAAAGAATACGAGATGCTTATCAGGATAGCATTGCTATTTCATGGCGAGTGCCATGTGATGGTTATGCCTCACTAAGAATTTGTGTGTATATACCATGGTATTATCTATATTACAAAGGAGGTGAACATTAATGTGATATTTGTCATATCCGACAATTTTAATGGTTGTAATTTTTTTAATATAATGGTTCAAAAAGAGTAGAGTGAGTGAGAGGGAGAGAAAAAATAAGTGAGTTTCACATTTAATTGAAACTTTATAAAAAGTTCTAAATATTTTTTTTTTCTTTTAATATTTAAAAACTAATTATCAGTAAATTATTTTACACAAATAAAAATTATCAAGGTATTATTTTACAGAAAAAATGTATTGTCACATATAAAATATCTAGAATTTAAAAATAAATTTATGGGTCTTTAACTATCTATATCAACCATCCATATTACTAGGAAAGTAAATTTTGATGTGACATTTGTCATATGTGGCAATTGTAATAGTTATGATCTTTTTAATCTAATGATTGAAAAAGAGTAGAGTGAGAGAAAAAATAAGTTAGTTTTACAGTTAATTGACACTTTATAAAAAGTTTTAAATATCTTTTTTTTCTTTTAATATTTTAAAAACTAATTATCAATAAATTATTTTACAAAAAAAAAAATTACTAATGTATTATTTTACAAAAAAATGTATTGTCACATATAAAATATTCAAAACTCAAAAAATAAACTTGTTAGTCTCTAACGAAGAGAGATGAACTTTGATGTGACATTTATCCTATGTGACAATTTGAATGATTGTAATCTTTTTAATCCAATGGGTCAAAAAGAGTAGAGTGAGTGAGTGAGAGGGAGAGGGAGAGGGAGAGAGAGAAAAAAAATTAAGTAAATTTTACATTTAATTGAAACTTTATAAAAAGTCTTAAATATATTTTTTTCTTTTAATATTTAAAAACCTAATTATCAGTAAATTATTTTACACAAACAATAATTATCAATGTATTATTTTACACAAAACATGTATTGTCACATATAAAATATTCAAAATTTAAAAATAAATTTATGGATCTTCAACTATCTATATCAACCATCTATATTACTAGCGATGTAAACTTTGATGTGATGTTTGTCCTATGTAGCAATTCAAATAGTTGTATGTCTTTTTAATCTAATGGTTGAAAAATAGTAGAGTGAGAGGAGAGAGAAAAAATAAGTTAGTTTCACATTTAATTGAAACATTATAAAAAATTTTAAATATTTTTTCTTTTCTTTTAATATTTAAAAAGCTAATTATCAATAAACTATTTTACACAAATAAAAATTACTAATGTATTATTTTACAAAAAAAAATGTATTGTCACATAGAATATTCAAAGTTTAAAAATAAATTTATGGGTCTCCAACTATCTATATTACAATGGTGGTAAAATTTGATGTGATATTTATCATATACGGCAATTGTAATGGTTGTGATCTTTTTAATGTAATAGTTAAAAAAGAGTAGAGTGAGTAAGAGGGGAGAGAACAAAAATAAGTGAGTTTTACATTTAATTAAAACTTCATAAATAATTATTAAATATCTTTTTTTTTCTTTTAATATTTAAAAAATTACTAAACATCTTAATTTTTAATATTTTATTTTGAAATTATTAAATATAATTTATTTTAATTAAAATTAAATTATGTTAATAGTGCATTGAGGCACTGGTTATATCCTAGTATATGTATATTGTGGATAAGCCACGGGTGACTGAGTTAGCTCTACCAGTGAGCATTGTTGAGGTGACCCGTGGAATTATCCTTAGCCCTGTCCACTGGGTAGGAGAGGCATTCACGGTAGCAATACTGCAACAACTTATAGTTGGAAGGTTAATACAACCCAAGACTCCATGAGAAGTGTCATTGTGGTCAATATAACTACTAACTAAAATGGTTAATGAGAAAATATATATTAAATAAATGTCTAATTATAATGTTACCAATACTAAGTAGATGAGTTGAATAGAATATATATTTATCCTTACGAAGGGAGTAAATAGTGATGACGTTGGAAATATTCCACTGAGAGGTGATGATGTGTTGAATAAGAAAATCCTCCATTGAGAGGTGAATGTTTATATGATGGATAATTCTCCACTAAGAGATAATGAATGGTAATATGTTGAACAAGTCATTACTAAGAGATAATGAACGATAAAATGGTGAACAACTTTCTACTAAGAGGTAACAATTGTGATAATGGTTAAATTACGATGAGATATCCATAACTTGACAAAGAACAGTTTTGAGAACTTTTATTATGTATATTTTCTCTACTAAGAGGAATATGAAATGTATGAATTGATAAAGATGGGACTTGGATTTTTTTAAATTAGTACATGAAAATATTTAAGAAATTACTAAACTGTTTTCATGAAGTTATGGCTTGGAAATTATAATGGCTACTATTAGTGGTTATTATGAGCACGAAGAACTATAACTCACCAGCACACAAATATTTTTGACAGGTATAGGTGAAAGATATGCACGGTCTTGTCATTTATGAGCCTAGGTGTTGGGTTGGGGTTCATGGAGATATAGTCCATGTAATACCCCGAATTTTCGTAAAACTTAGCATAGGTGTAAATGTACCCTAATGGATTTACCAAGCGTTCAAACCCAAAAATTTAAACTTCATAAACCCTAATAGTATTAATTAAGGGTCCAACATTCAAAATGATCAAACAAATAAAGTCTTG